>ARYC01006920.1:0-15925 GCA_000711775.1 Oxytricha trifallax
ATAGCTTACTGAAGCTCTTACGGAGCTGGCCATTTAAATAGCTTTGGAACACTGTGGCTTTCAAAGGGTTGAAAATCTTTAAGTACTTCTCAGGCATTTTCTCTATAGTCCTTGGTGAGAGATAGAATAATTCTTACCAGTGTCGACCTCGCCATAACGCTTATTTAGTAATGAGAGGTAAGCTGTGTTATAGACCATGTTTCTTAGCTCAAGCAGCTGCTCTGGTTGCAGCATCAATACGATGTTAAGCTTACGTTCAATCAAGCCGTCGGCAGTGTCTTCCAAAATAGCAACTGCCTTCATTATGCTCACCTACATATGGATTTAAAATCAATGTCTTACTGATTTGTCTGGAATCTCTAGCAAGGTAAATGGGAGGAGAGATTGTGAAAGGTCCAGTGATCCTTTAGCATCAGATCGAATTTCATTAACTTGACTTGGGGCTCAGGATAGTTGAAGAAATCATAGGCAGTGTCGATAGTAGAGCCAGTCATCACTTGGGGTTGTTTGGATTCCTCAAGTTGATTTTCCTTGACTCCCAATAGTTGAAGGCCAGCTTAAGTATTCATAAATGAAGATGGGGCAAAATTAGGAATAGCAGTGTCAATCACGACTTCTTAAGCGTCAGAGTCTTCTATGATTAAGGGCTTGTGCATGCGTTGATGGTGTCTGCTCATTGTGCGTTTAAGCATCCATTTGCCACAAACTTGGCAAGGAGTTGGTCGAACTGGCTCTAAGATTTTGCATATCTAAAGTTAATAAATAAGAAGGGGAATTCTTACTTTAAAAGTGGGCCGCTGCTCTGGTTGCTGGCTTTGCTTCAACTGATACCTTAACATTTAAATTAATATTATAGGGAGATAGTTGACAGAGATTCATAACTGCTGAGAAGCAGTCTTTACTGTAGTGGAAATTTTCCGTCTAAATAGAAATTGGTAAAGTATATAAAGAGTTTTGGGGTTTAAGAGCAATATATATATATTAACTTACCAGAGCCATGAATAAGGTAAGTCCAACCATTAATTTTCACCTATTGCTGGGTAGATGCCGCAACCCCTCATCACTGCGGCTGGCCATTGACGATTTTAACCATCTTTGCCCAATATTCATCGGATTGCTGGAGTGGTCAGCGAATTGAGTGGAAATTTTGTGATTTGGAACTTAGTTATAAAAATTGAATTCAGATTTTAGATTTTAACTATAAATTATTAAACATACCCCTCTTATCTACTCATAAACCTCATTATACCCCCAACCTCTCACATTACTCCCTCTAATCACTCATCTATCTATTTAATTATCTCAAATTCATTCAATCTCAATCAATCAACTATCAGGGGTTTGGGTTTGGGAGTTTTGTTGGCTTTGCCAACCATATTTTTGAACCCCCTCAGATCGGTAGGTCGGTGGTCCCAATTTCTGATCTGAGGCCACTTTTCAAGGACCTCCTCATTTCCCCCGGATGCACCATGAGGTCCAACCTTGAGTCTCAGATCGACCCCAAACCACTCCCAGTCGTCTAAAAATCCAAGCCTCACTACAGAAACATAAAAAAAGTTGGTTTTAGAGTTGAGGAACCGCGGATTTAGAGGGTGGGGTCGAATTATTTTCAATTCCAAGTTTGAAAGTGCCTATACTATCCCTAACGGATTATAGAGTATGACTTATATGATTTTACAAAAATTATTTTCCAATCTCCTCCCCATCCCACCATCATCCCAACCCAAACATCGCTAATACGCTCTAAATCGACGAGATAGAAGGAAAGAAGCCGATTGGTGGTGGGAGTGGCTATACCCCATCTTGAAATGTCAGGGCGGTCCTAACGGCCATTTTGGCCTTGAAATTTTCAAAAAAGTGCCTCCTCCTCACCCCTTGAGTCCAGCCCAGCTCTACCCCATGTGATATCTATGGTGGCTAATTGATCATAAGCATTGATAATAGTGTTTATTACTAATAACATGTAGTTTTAGGGAAGATCGAGCAATAGGGGAGGTGGCAGGCTTCAAATACCAGGCAAATGGGGTCTTATTTGGACTTATTAGGCCTTAAGACCTAGAATACGGAACTTTTCCGGAACAGCACTTTGGCTTGGCTAACTTTATGACCCATCCACCTGAATTTCGGAAATTTTGTTAGGATAACTAGGTATTGGTGCTGTTGATAAGAAGAAAATAACATTAGGATATGGTAGTGATGATAGAGTAAGCCTAGAGGGCAATAGACCAGCTCAAAAGTCGGGCTTTAGCTTGGATTTTAAGGTTAAAGTGAAGATTATTACTTAAAATTAATACTATTACTATTCAAACATGCCTCGCTGAGGCTGGATTGCTTCCAAGCAACCCTTCCCCAGTGCAATAAACACCAGAGATTGGCTGCCCTGGCCAGAGGACCCCTCGACAGATAAATATGGGTGTCAGAGTCAGGTCATAGCCACCACACACAAACCCTAAAGACTTATAACTAGAAGCTAACAAACAACTAAACACTGTGAGCCAGGTATTAACCCAGCCACCACTTAGCTTATGCAACGAAGAAACAAGAAGTAAAAGACTCAAACAAAACAAACAAACAAAACAAAAAAGAGTAGCACTTTAGCAGGTGACCTGCTGAGACGAGTTCTCAACTGCTGTTGACCTAAAAATTAGTTAAGAGTGTGAATATCACTTACCAATACTAGAGTACACTCTCAAGTAACAGAGTAAAGTTGTGCAGTAAGTTGAGCTCAGACCAGCTCTAAGTATAAGTGTAAGTTAGGTAAGAACAAGTACAAGCAACAGCCCTGCAAAGCTCTCGACGAGGATACAGCCTGAGAGGTCTTACGCCACTTCGGCCTTCAGGGTATGTACCCCAGCCCTTGAAGTGAGAGTCTCTTACAGAGTTTGTCTCTTTAGGATTGCTGGGTTTTAAAGTCAAGTAAAGCTTAAGTTTTACAAGTAAAGTTTTAATTTTCAAAAGTTGCTCAAGAAGCTAATTTACCTACAGAAGTTACTAAAACCTAAACTAAAGTAGTTATTAAAGCAGTAAAAGCTAACAGCAGCTAGAATTAAACTCTATGAACCAACCATCGGTTCCTCCAACTTTCTATAAAATAATTATAGAGGCCTAGCCTCCGAAAATTCGCGAAAATTCCGAATATTTGCTGAATAATTTTACTAAAGTAAAGTTAGAATTAATTATTGTTATAATAATTAAAATTTTTGTTTGATTTGATTGATAGAGTTTGTGGTGGCCACCACTATTTGTCTCCTTTATATTTTGTTGCTTTAAACTTTTTAGATTCAGCAGAGCAGATTCAGAGTGAGCTTCAGCATCAGCAATGATTTTAAAAGTAAGTATTTTTCCATAATTATTTCTAAGAATCTTTTACTTTTTGTTAATTTTCTTTTAGATTATAAAGCAGAAGTCACAGATGACAACAGCAACATCACATGAAGATTCAATGATTTTAATTAAAGGTAAGAATTTTCCAATAATCTCTTAAAAATATTTACTTCTTAACGTTGATTATTATAGGTTCAAGGTTGGAGAGAGAGGTGGGGTGGAACTCCCCACAAAGAGATAATTACCCAAGATTTTAACGAGCTTCAATGCACCCTATACGAGCTTAATGCACCTCTTACGCGCTTCAATGCACCTCTTACGAGCTTTATGCACCAATACGCGCGTTTTACGCACTCTACGATCTCCTTCTGTTTTTGATTAGGTGGCCACCTTACGATTTTTAGGGATTTATATTGTCTGTACCTCCCTCTTTTGTCTTTCTTTTTCTTTTTTCTTCTCGGCTGGTCTGAGCTCAGTCTATTGCTGAGCGAGGACTGGCTGCTAACTTGGCAAATATTGAATGATTTCAATATTTATTTTGATTATTATCAAGCTCTTCTTATTCTTAAATCATTTCAACATTCTTAGATTTTGTTGGTTTTACTTAATTTATCAAAATCTTTGATTTTAGATTATGATCTTGATTATCTTAAATGTATTTAGTTTAAGTTCTTCTAATAACTGTAAAAATAGCCTCCCTTAGTTTAGTAATTTTGTTCCTGCCTATATTTTATAATAAATCTCGAAACTTACACTCTATGTTAGTAGGAATTGTTTATAGTGTCATGTGCAAGGTCTAAAACCCAAAACCCTTTAGAAAAAATTATTAGCATGTTTTGGGGTTTTGAAATTAATTTGATTTGACTTACTTGAATTTCTAAGCCAAAAGTGAGTAGTAGTTTAGCAATCGCTGCCCAAGTTCTGTAATTCTGCTTTAACACCCACTCATCCTCAGCCCCTATGGCTGGCACTCTGTGCAAGTTAAGGAATGAAGCTTACCTACTTATCCTACTTCACGCTTCTTTGCCCTCCCTCCCTCCACAAGAAACTCACCACCTCAATAAGTGATCAGCAGAGCTGCAGAGTAAAGCTCGATCCTATACTGGATTAACTGGCATTAGAATGAGAAGCAAGTTGATATGCTTACCTTCGAAGCAGAGGTGCTCTCATTGAACAGTAACTTTAGCATGTAAAGCAGGCAGCTCACACCAGCTGCTCCAACTGCAACGCAGACCCAAGTCTTCTGTATATTGTTAATGATATAGGCAGATACTTACAATTGTAGCTTGGTCAAGGCACAAATCGCGGAGTGCGATAACGCAAAGTAGAGAGTTGTAGTAATCATAGCAATCCAGCACAGCACAAATAGCATCGCACTCTCCACTTCCACGTTGTAGGCATGCTAAGCATCATCAGCACAGATAATTTACGAGCAAACCAGCCTCAGCAGTGAGGCAGCCTCAGTTCAGCAGATCACGACGATTGTTGCAGTGAATTAAAGTTTATAAGCGTGTGAAATTAATATTCGATGGGTTACATCGAGAGTGAATTAGGGAAGTGAATTAGGTATTAAATAACGTAAATTAAATCAAAGACTCTATATCATCTGAAGGCTCTGCTCTCAAGTGCTCCTCCTCTCTCTCTCCAGCATCAGCTGCAATGCCTCCTGCTGATCAAGCACTGCTAGAAAGCATGTAGGACTCGCCATCGGCAGGAGGGATCAGCACTCTCACTGGGTCGTTGTTTGAGGAGGCCACTGTAGAAGTTTGAACTCGGCTCCAGCCTTTACACTGATGTTGAATTCCTCGCACTTGCAGAAGAGGTCGCCTTTATGATTCTCCACCTCGAAAGCATCATCTTGCTGCAGGTACTTGCGTTTCCTGTACACCTGCACCTAGTAAGCGTTGGGCGTGTTGTGCCGGTAGACGAACTGCAGCCTGAGTGGTTCGTTCTGCTTGTCTCTGTAGTTTAGCTGTTCCATGTGTGCGTCCTGGTTTTTAATTTACTAATAATTAGTAAGTGGGGAATTAGATTATAAAGCACTGTTGTAGTGTGAAGGGAATTCAGGCATTTCAACGCACTCTGCGAAGCAAAGCGGTTGATGGGAATGAGAAGTGAATTATAGAAAGTAATTAATGAATAGTAGACTTTAGATGAGAAAGATTTAGACATCCTAAATGTGTACAGTTGTAAAGTTTAAGTTTTATCCAATATAAAATCTATGAAATAAATGCTTGAATATAACAAAATATAAGGAGTCTGTTGATCCAAGCTGCCCTTAGGTGTGAACATCATTGCGGGTTGACAGCTTCTTCATAATCTCATTAATTATTCTACTCTTAAGCAGCTTCTTCTGCTTCTTGATTTACAACGGCTTTGTCAATGGGAGCTTGGTCGAAGGGAGCTTAGTCTCTTGCAGCTTGATCTTTGGCAGCCTGGTCAGCGTTAGCTTGATCTCCAACGGCTTGGTCAATGTGAGCTTGCTCTCTTGAAGCATTTTCTACTTCACTCATCTGCTTCTACTGAGTTTCATCATGTGACTGTGATTGAGAAGTCTATTTAGGTTTGGGTCTAGGGATGCTCATGATACTAGTTTGCTGCTTCTTAAGGTGAGGCTGTAACGCAGATCTGCTTAAAAGGTCTGATCTCTGAGGAGTAATACCCTTACTAGTCGTGCCATCACTGGTAGAAGTCTCATGATGGGAACTACCAGGTAACTGGTTCGAGTTTACTGAGGTATAACCCCAAATTGATTCTGCCCACGATTGGTAGAAGTATTACCAAATAAAGAATTCCCAGCCTCAGGTTTCTCCATACTATTGAATACTTACTGTTATTGGTCCTTAGACGTCATCATCCCCTGATTAAGACCAGTGTTTTGTTGGCCGTAACCATGGTTTTAATTTTACAATCCCGTATTTTCGTCTTAGATATCATCATAAAGACCTGGAATTGTTCCATCATGCTTCCTACCCCACGTGTCATTGCAACCTTAAGAGTTAGTTTATGGAACATTTCCATCACCAAGGGGTTTTTTTTTTATTTTTTTTTGTTAACCTTAGTTGATAGAGTGTTGTTAGTCTGGTTCAATCTGTTGAATTTAAGTACCGAGTCCCTTATCTGGTTAATTTTCATCATCCACGAGTATGACCTAAGTTTTATCTTCATCAGTATCGAATTATTTAACACTTGATGGCCTCTACCTTGAATTGGAACCCGTTTGATTGCAATCCATTCTTGAATTCGAAGCATTTGCGTTTAGCTTACCCTCTGTTTAAGGATAGGACCTCTTTGCTTTGATTTTAAGAAGGAAAATCAAGTAGTTTTGGCAGTTTTCTATGTTGTAAGAGCTACCTTTACTTTTGTCTCTATTCCTATCTGCGGGTAACATCTTCAGCGTAATACTTGTACATGTCATTACCAATCGTTTCTCTGCTCTGAGTTTACTTGAAGCCTTCATCTTGCTGGTAATTTTTCTGACCCTAGAAATCATTCATGCCATAGTTTATGTTGCTTCTAAACATTTCCTTTCTGTTTAAGTTGTACCCTGAAGGAAGCTGCTGCTGCATCTGATTCATGTTAGTTGACAATCTAGACTACTATTAATCCCTTTGCTGGTGATAGTTTTACGAGTAGTTTTGGTCAACTCCTTCATAGAATTACTGTTGATTGGGGTAATTTGGAAATGTTCCGATAGGTGTAGTTCCATAAATTTCAGTAGGATTTCTCTGCTAGAATTAGTTCACTGATGAGAGAACTTGCTGGATTTGCATCTTGTCCTGATACTGTTATCTATGTTGCTCATGTACATTGTCAAATGCTTGCGACTATCTTATAGAATGGGACTGCTGATAAGGATTTGCTTGGCTTGGCTGTCCATAATTAGAAATCCTTGAGGGAGTTTGTGAAAGTCTATAGCTCTGCATCAAGTCTTCGTCTTTCATTTCTACATCTTAGTCAGAATCACTAATCTATATCATGCTGTTGAGTGTAAGTCCTTCAAACATTACAGCGTTGTCATGATCATTTGAAAGCTAGTTAACTTTTCTGATGTAGAATGATGGGGGTTTAACAATCACTTTCCTATAAAGAAATGTTAGAATTTAAATCCACTTACTGAAGAGAGTCATTCTTTTTGGAGCTGCAGTGCAAAAACCTGTTCTTGAAAGCTTCTAAGTGGAGAAGCCATGGCGAGTTCTCAAGCAGAGCTTATTCTCTGGCAGACAGTCCATCTAGATTTTTGATTGGAAGTCTCTTTACTTGGTCTTTTAGGGCAAGAAAAATTTCGTCACCATATCTCTGTTGTTTTGAAAGATAATTATTTGGCCAAGGAGGATTTCTCTATGCTTAATCAGCGAGGCTTTGAATAAGACCCATTACAATCTTTAGATCATCAGGGATCGACCAGTTGAGTGTCATTACGAGAGGATGGAATTCATTCTCCTTCAGTTAGAGATAACTATAGAATTTTAATCTAAAATATGCTTACGTTGATTCATAAATCTTGAAATACTCTTGGTAAGATTTATGGATAAGTTCCATAAAAGTTTCATGAAGACTTTCGAGTACATCCTGTGCCAATAAAAGATCTTTCCTTGAGGTTGTGCGAAGCTCTGAATTTCTGGGAGGGTTTTTAACCAAGGTGACGAGTGTGTTAAACTGATAGATTGAGTTAATAATGCTTAGAGGCCTGTTAGGATATCCCTTCTAAGCTACAGACACACCATTATTTATTTAGCCTCCGAGCATTTACCCTAAAATATTTAGCTAGCATTAAATTCTTACTTAACATATCAGAGCGTTCTTAAATAGATTTATTAGCAAATCTATCAACGAATTCAATAATGTAGTCGAAATTCTTGTAGGTCGAAAGTGGGGTCTTGTAGTAAATGACTAAGTCATTCGGAACTTCCTTCCATGTCTCACATTTCGAGGCTTTTTCATAGGTGAGTCTTATCACTTGATTCTGAAGGTATCCAATTCCTCTATGCAAATCAATGTACGCCTGATGAATATTAGTTGATGAGTACCTATAAATTAAGTTAGACAAATGGAAATGTTACATAGAAAAGAAACGCACGAAGAATTAACGAGCCCTGTATTGGAAATCGTCGTATTAGTATAGAATAGTCTTCTCCATTTCATATCTTAGCTTGCACCCATAGAATCGCACTTCGAATACCTACTTCATACCTGTAGAGAATGCGAGGTCTTCAGTAAAATCATGTATAAACACCTGGCAAGCTTCTTTCAATTCATTATTCTTCGAATCGATACTTTTGGGGATCAACACAGTCTTTTTACTGTACGAAGATTTGATCGTCAATGAGTCATCAACATTCTTGCGGATGACTCCGAATATTGACTGAGGAATGTCTCGACCACGTTGATGAAAGATCAGCTCTACAATGATAGAGTTCCTGTCGTCTAGATAATCAGAGAAAAGCTTTTCGTTATCAGAAAACTATTAGCCGAAGCTGCCAAGCTCATAGAAACTTGCCTTCTTATAATCTATTGTACCGAGCCTTTTGAATACATATGTTCTAGAGAGCTCATCGAAGACAAGCCAGTCGAGAGCATGCAAGAGAGGGAACTTCATGGGGTTCAAGAAGAGGGGGTTCACAATAGCCTAGGGGGCTGCTTTGAAGAGTGCACATAGAAGCATACAGAATGATCTCCTTTCGATATAAACCAGGCCATCGCTCAAGAGGTTCACAAGCTGCATGAGTTAGTCAAGGTAAGGAGTCTAGTGTTGGCAATTGAGCACTTTGCTGCAGAAGTTTACATTGGGATTGAATGCATGCTTGTCCCTGTACTGGTAATCCTTGATTCTGTTTGGTTAATGGATGAATCGATGAGGAGTAAACATTAGTCTGTAAACAGAAGCGTTAAAGAAGGGAGAACCAGTGTAATTGTACCAAGAAGACTCGAAATTATCCTGTATGTACTCAAAGCATTCATTAGCTTTCTGAATCATGAATGGGTATTGGAAATATTCTGAGGGCAGTAACTCTTCAAATCTCTCCTTGACATACCAACAGCGAGTGAATAAGAAATGGCTGGGGATCATGTCAAGCTTGTCCTTGACTTAGCTTTGAGATGCTTACTCAACATTTTAGCTTAGAGTCTTCTGGTGGTATTTCTTGCGAGAACTTAATGGGTATCTGTGTTGCTCAAACTGCTTTGATTGGCATTGACATTAAGCATTTACTGGTCTTCTTCTCCGTCATCGGGATCACCACCACCAATATTATTTTAGTTGAGTGAATTGAGAGAGGTTTTCTGTCTCTTTAATCTCTGCTTTTCATTATCTTTTATCACGTCTGAAAGGTCTACTTACTCAGCTCTCTTACAAAGCATTCTCTTGTACGTTGTTTGAGTAATTAGCTGGACCTCTCGGTCTTTTTCAACGAAGCAAGATTTTCTTTTCATCTCAAGTTGATATTAGACCACTTTTTCGTTTGCAAAGAAGAAGTTAACAGCACAGGTTCCAGAGTTCATTTTTTAGGAATTCTAAAGCATTTCCAGAAGAGGGAACTCACCGAAGCAATCACTCTTCGCGTATTTCTTTTCGAACTGGGCGATAAGTTAAATCACATCTCCAAAGTAGTGAGAGGTTTTCAGGTCTTCCGCGATGGTGTTCTTGAGAATAGTCTCATAGTCCTCTTTTAGCTTTGCCTCAATCAATTCCCAATTGAAAATATCATTAGGATTGGGGGGAACGCTTTAGTTCATGTTCATCATGCTTTCAGTAACACCACATGCAGGTCGTTCGTAGTTAGAAACTCTCATAGCGCAGCTGAATTGGCTTCCATAAGCTGATTTCCTGGTCTGGCTTTGGCGATGTCTGTCGTATCGAGTCTCCCTTTCCTCTGAATGGTCAGAGTTGTTCAAATTGCTGCTCTTTCTCACACTGTAGGGTTGCTTTTGGCTGGGTTCTCTCTGGCTTTGAAGTCTGCTTCTTGAGGGCTCTGGGGTATAGCAGTCTCTTTATTTGGCAAACTTGCTCTTGGAATCGCTTTCGAAGGTGGTCTTCTTCACTGAGGGGATGTTTCTCAGGTTATAGGGAGTGGTCACGCGTTACTTCATCTGTCTGGGGGATTGTTGATCATCATCATCCTCATCATCATCATCATCTTCAACAAAATGATTGACTTGGGTGCGACTTTTCGAAGAGTTTAGGCTGCTTGCTGCTGGTTTAGGTAGAGGGTTAGTAGGTGATGGGTTTGCACTTTGTCCCATTGAGGTCTTCTTCAGTCTCTCAGCTTCTTATACCACAGCTTCATCTGCCAAAGCCTCGATTTCCTTGACAAAATCTTGTTCTGCGGGATCGTTGTACTTGGCTTTGAAAGCATTCAGAAGATCAACATCATTTTTGATCTCGAGTCCTGAAATCTTGAGGACTCTCTTGACATTTTAGTTGGTCGTAGGCTTGGTGAACTTCTTCTCTTGGTAGTCTGCGGGCATAGGGTAATTAACTTAAAATGAACTACCACTGATGGTATAGTTGGTCTGGCTTTGAATTGAACCTTTCTGGATCTGAATGTTGATGTTTTGAGATTAAATCAAATCATCCATGTCATTGCGGAATTATTCTGCCTCGGCGAGAGTGAACGTAGACTGAGTGGCAGTGTTAATGCTAACCTGACTCATGATCTATGAGACAAAGTTACTGGCTGGCTTGCAAACGTACTCGGTCAGGATAGGGTTCATTCCTTTGCACTGGATCAGCTTCTTCATGAGCAAGGCGATGTTGAATGGATTTCCTGATGCGAGGAATTCGAACAAGGAACAGTTGAAGACCAGGTTTTGCTTGGAGTTCTTGCACTCCACAGTCACTTTGGCATGTTGCAGCATCAATCTGATGGCACGATCCCCTTACATAGCTGAAGAGATGTGCCTGAGTTTATCGAAATCGGTGTTGGAGAAGTTAAAAGTTCCTGTGGGAAGCAGGAAATCTTCGAAAATCATTAAATTAATTATAAAATTCTGAAAGATCGGACTTAAATCATAGTTCAAAATCTCAGAATGATTTTCATTGGTTTGATTTTTTAGTGTGATTTGAGTTATTAGTATTAACTATTAAACTTTAAAAGACTGTAATATATATAAACCCCTCACAAGGAACAGCACTTAGTTATTGGAAATGTTACATTCATTCAATACATCATCGATTGGTAGCGAACATTCATACAATTCCTTTTCATCGTAGTCGATTCTGAACTTTGGATTTCTCTGCAATCAAGAGTTAGAGGAAATCAAGCAGAGTGCGCTGAAGCCATAGTAGAAGACTATACTCAAGTGGACATCGGTGGTGCTGGGCACCAACTTCCCCTCAATTCCTAAGCCATTGAAGCTCTCTTACACCTCAGGTACTCTCCTTAACAATGGGTAGGTGCCGCCATCAACGATGGGAATTCTGGGTGGACAAATCATACGACTACCATTGGAGAATGTTGAGTGAGCAGTATCATAGTTAGTCGATATTTCAAGTTTGGCAACTGATGACTAGCTTTGTTATGGCCTTGAGCAGTACCTTCGTATGATTAGAAAGCCATAAAAGTATACAGGGTAGAGAAACTCTAATGTAATGCATAAGAACCTGCAGATAAAGTAGAACGATGAGCTGTGGTAAGGCCTGCAAGACTTCATGAAAGAGCAGGGTGGGGTTTTCGATTTATCAAATCGTGAGTACTCAAACCATTAACCAATGAATGGATCCTCCAAGAATCCTTACCTGAAACGCCGAGATTCGAAGCTGGCGCTAAAGAAAATCTAAGTGGTTTAACAATACAAGGTGGAGGGCATGAAACCCAAGGATATAGCAATTGAAATGGGTGTGGATCGACGATTTGTATTACAAAGCAAGCAATCGAGAAGTTCAAGTATGAGGTGGAGCACAGGGTGCTGAATCCAAAACAAAAGCTCAAGAATGGGAGGAAGAATATGCGGAGCAACCCGCTGTTGCTGAAGGTGATTGCTACTATACTTGAACAGCAAGGCATCTACAAGATCACTGGCTGGCGCCTGCATCATAACTTGCTTGAATTGCAGAGTAAGGACTAAGAATATAAGAACCTAACAGTGCCCAGCGTTGCTAAGCTATTAAAGGTACTCAAGGAAAGTTTCCATTTACGATTTGGCAAAGCTCAGAACGCCAATGCGAAGTATAGAGACCCATCCTTCAACGAGAAGAGGCTTTGGGTGTCAAGACTGCTCGCGCAGCTATTCTTTGAAGATGCAGTGATCATATCAGTGGATGAATCCAACTTCAGGAGCGATTACATGCCTACAAAGCAATGGAGTTTCAATTCAGCTGCCCTTCACAAAGAAAATTAATAAGTTGACTCCTCTCTGGCCCCTGCTGTTGGTAAGACCGAGGTTCTCGTCACCGACGATGTCATCCATTATGGCAAGATGCTGGTTGGCTACTCTAACATCGAATCGAACACATCTATAATCAATGGGGCCAGAAAGTATGATAAAATGAGACCCCGAACACCCCATTTTTGAAAGACCAAGTTTCAATTCAAGATGAAAGTGACCTGAAAGCTGAAATTCTGAGACCCCAAGCAATTCTGGGAACCTCGAAGTAAGTATTGCTGCTTTTGCTTAACTATTTGAATACAGCGTCATCAGCAGCTCGAGAGATGTCAAATCTGATGGTAAGGGTTCTATAGTAGCTTAAGAAGACTAAATTGGCAATACTGCACGAATAGTGGCTGGATCTAGAATTGTTCCATAAAAAATTTCAAGGCCAAACTCGAAATCGATCTTTACAAAGTTACGGAGGAAATCTTCCGGCTAGAGAGAGCATATCTTTGATGTAAAGGAGTAAAGCATCGCTGCCACCCCTGTCAAATGCAGCGATAAATACAAGTATACTCAGCTGTCACCTATCCTAGAAGCCTCAGAGGGCAGTGCGCAATAGGCATCCCTGCAGAAGCGCTTCAGCGCGATCAGAATATAGAGCTCCTCCAAGAAATCCAGCAGCTAACCATAAACCCCTCTCAAATCTGCTTCTGTTCTCACTCCATTGGTCCAGAACCTGGCCAGTCTCAGACTATAATCAACTCAACGCAAGGGCAGTGAGGTATTGAGCACGAATGGCAATGGAAACATGGCATGCATCACTCCCCGACGCTTGCAGCTGTCCAGCAGGCCTCAAAGCAGCAGCTAAATCACAGAGAATCGACAGGAAGGTAAGCAAATTCTATGGATTATTACACTTTTATAGATGATTCTAAGTTTCCTAAGTCCATTAAGGGGAGTAATCAAGCAACCCAAGCTGCAGTCGATGCAATTGAGGCCTTACCATCATTCACTTATACTCCCATCGCAGTCTCGAAGCAGCAAGTCAACCAGCGGTTGGGGTCTTACGGGGTCTTGGCTCGAAATTTCTCAATTACCAAGGAATCCACTAAGAGATAGCAATTTTCGATGAGCTTTGTGGCAGCCATCACCAAGGACCAGCTGATCTCTAGCCAAATCATTGAGGGGGCTTTCGATGCTGTGCTATTTGAGAACTTCCTCTATCACATCCTGCGGCAGCTGCGCACAGACAAGGATCTCGCCCAGAAGAAGATTGTGCTGCTTATGGACAACGCAGTCATTCACAAGTATTCAGAGGTGCTGGAGACTGCTAGGAAGTTCAAGGTGACTGTCCTTTTCAACGCTGAATACTCACCCTGGCTTAACCCCATCGAGCAGTTGTTCTCCTACATCAAGAGGCACCTCCGCTAGGAGCAAGCAGACAGCAAGTAAGTATTTTGGGCCTAAATTTTCATAGGATCCACCTGGTGAAGCGGCTTTCGCAGATTCTGAAGGCAATGACCAAGACAGACGTCAACAAGCTATGGGCTTTCAGCGTGAAGCAGTGGTGCAGCACCATCAAGCATGGATTTGTGTGAAGTTGAGGCTGAAAGACGATGAGTTGAAGTGCAGGAGCTATGGAAGACACCAATACATACAGAAACAGCAGTTTAATCGTCAAATTTATTGATTAAAAGCCCCCTTATTACATATCACACTTTTAAGTTTTAATTTTAATAACTAATCAAACCGAAAATCCAAAAACCTCTCTCATTTTCGCTCATTCAAATCGTCATTTTGGCTCCTCCACCACTAAAGGTGTCAAATTTGGTGCTCAAAAAGTCGAGCAGAACTTGAAAGTTGCTGAGCTGGGGGTTTTAAAACATAGAGAATACGATCGGGCCTCAAATTTCACCTTACACTCAACAAGCAACGAGTTATTGACCATTTATGGTGATTCCACTCTCGATCGATGAAATTTAGTCAATGATTCCAATCATTAGCAATGAATTTATGTGTAAGACAATAAAACTTGCAACTGGCTACTCAGATAAGGATACAGTTTTTAAATTTATGATTTCTACTCATACAACTAACAATACTGATAAAATTTGAGAAATTCTTCAATCATGGTGTATAAGTGTTCAAATAGAATCGAAATGTAAAGTTGGTTAAAATTAATATTATATATTTTATTTTCTATTAATTTATACAATTTCCTATTTTTATCTATTTTAGCAATAATAAAAAATATATATAAAAAAAATTTATTTGACAAGAAACTTCCCCCCCCCCAATTTTTATAATTACTAAAAAATCTAGAGATTATCATAAAATACGGATATTTTAAATTGTATTAAGTTATTAAAGTAAAATAAGAGAAATACTAACTTTATTGAACATTAAGGATTTGCTGTTTTTGAGATCTATTTTTAATTTAAGATAATAAATCATGTTTCTAATGTTATTTAACTAAAAATTGATATTAAATTTCAATTGTTTATGATTGACTTTTTTTTAATCAAATAAATATAAATAAAAAGGTAATTCATTTTATATGATTATTGCTAAACTATACTATTTAATAAGTTCAATAATGCTATATCTACTAAGGATATGAATATTTTTAAAAAATGGGAGGGAGCAAAACCAGAACCAATGAAATTTTATTGAATTTATAACCCCTTTTTAGATCTTAAAATGTATAGGTTATTATTTAGAGGTCAGTAAGCATTAATTTAACGTCTATTGCAGAATATTTTAATCATATTTTCGATTAGGCAAGGTTTGTTATCGCTTTTATTATTATATTTCACAATTAAATATTGATAATATTTTTTTATAAATCTTTTTTAAAAAATATAATATTTAAGTAAATTCTAAAGTAAATAAATATACTGATTACACAATTAATCAGTTTAAAATAAGTAATATCATTCGAATTAAATTAACTAATAAATTTTGAGCTGATTAACAGATGAATCAGTCTATTTAATTACTATTCATACATTTTTAAGCATCAAAATCTCATTATTGAAATTTAAAAAATCGAATGTTAATTGCTAAATTACCATTATTATAAATCATAAATCTTTAAAAATAAAAAATTATCATAACTTATAAATAAAAAAATTAAAATTTAAATTAAAATGAAATGTAATTTTAATTCAAGCACTGTGAAATAAAACTTGATAATAGAACTGAATGAACGAAACATTTAATGTAAGTATCATATTTCAGATATTTCTATTATAATTCTCTATCTAAACATTTTTCGATTATTCAATTT
>ARYC01006922.1:0-42024 GCA_000711775.1 Oxytricha trifallax
CTCCATAGAGCATTAATAAATACCAGCCAAAGTTGACTATTAATGCAAAGAATGGAATAAAATTTTCCCTTACAAGTCAAATTATAAGAGACACTTGAGAGATATACACAACGGTATGCTAAGGTTATATCTCAAGCATTAAAAGAAAGATGGGAAGTATGTCTGTGAGTTCTGTGAGAAGCCATATTCTCATACTAGAGACCTCAAAGTGCACCTAGAGAAAAAGCACAATTAAAGTCTTGTCTTTATTCATGAACCTACAGGGAATAGATTCCTCTAAAAGAGGAGATCAAGAAACCCAGTGGAGTCTCTTAGAGTTGAAGTCTGGAAGTAAGTTAAAATGAAGAAAGCAGTCAAGAACTTTCCAGTCTCTGAGATCAACAAAATTATGGTTAAAATAGAGGCAATGAAGATTCCTATATTAAAAATTATTGACTTAGATTCTTGCCTAGAAAGCTACCTCAATCTTGAAGAAAAAAAAAGAGAAGAAAGTCATTACTGATGACTAATTTGCTTACAAGATATATCCATTCAATTACTTCCTTGCTGATGACAAGTTCCAAATAGAATTTGCAAATGAGTATTATGCTCTTTAAAAGGCAAAGTTAAATGAGTGCATGCATATCATATAGCTTGATGCTATTTTTCTTGGTAAAGATCATGTAGCCTTCAGGCTTCCATTACTTGAAATGACTTACAGAGAATTCTTATCTGACAATAGATGTCAGAGATAAATTGGCTAGATTGTATAGCAAATAGTGGAGGGGATTGAAGAGCTTCACAAGCTAGGCTATGTTCATAGAGACTTAAAGCCAGAGAATATCATGTTGAATTTTTCAGCCTCTTAGAGTTTATATTATAGACTTCAACAGAGCTCAAAGAGTGCAAGCCTCTGCATAAGGAAATGTATACGGTACTCCTGGATATTTTTCCAGAGAGAGAGGATTGGAGAGATGGAGACACTTAATGGGATATCTGGGCTCTAGCAGTAATAATAATAGAGAGCGACATGCCAAGAAACGAATTACTTTAGCTGCAGGGGTGAGAGAGATTCTAAGCAGAGAATCAAACAATATCTCGATAAAAATAAAATAAATGGAGGTCTCAGAGAAAATGCATACTCTACTATTATCAAGCCAAGCTAAGCGAACTAACAAACAATAGAAACAATCAAACATCAACTAAGAAAAATAAAATTCAGAGAGCTGCCACATGACTCTAAGCTTATGTTTGTGTGAAATATTTTAAAAACTCGCTTGTTATACTCACTTAAAATACTAATATTTAAACATTAAACCGCTACATAAACCCTATTAAAACCCTAATAAAGTATGCACTAATAGTCTACTTTTATCAATCAAAAACTCAATCAAACTACTGAAAGGGTTTTGGGGTTTTGATTCAATCTAATTAAATATAAGATTCAAAAATTTCTTAGACTTTTTAAAAAGATTTTAATATGAATGATAATAAAACTTTTGATACTACTTTGCCTAAAAATGCAAAAAATCCACTAAATAAAAAGATTAAACAAGCTATTTAATGGAGAATTTTAGTTTAGAAGAAATTTTTTTTAAATTTATATAATCCTATTTTTAAAAAATGATAGGCTTAAATAATCAGAATGCATAAAATTAAATTTACTCTATCAATTAAAGTTATCAATTTATTATGTTTATCAAATTTTTTATTAAGTGTAGATTTTATAATTCTTATTCCTGTAATATTACGTAGTCATAATCTTCAAGACAGGAAAATTATGAAAATTCCACTTGATTAATAGCCAAAATTAAACTACTCATAGAAAATAAAATATTACCGACAAAACTATATTTCATTAGTCGAATAAGAGTCTAAAAGCTAAATAAAACCCCGATATTTCAGGCGCTAAAATTTTAATAAATAAATTTTAATTTTGTATTAAATTAATTATAATTTAGACCTGAATCGGTTGCTTAATATTAAAAACTAAATGAGCAAATATGATTACCCTCATTTTTTAAATAATTAAATTATTTTTTAATTTAATTATACTTCTCTCCAAATTTTGCGACTCAATTAAATTATGGGCTCTTATCTGAAATATAATTTATACTGTAGGTAAGAGAATTCTTGTAAAATTATCTGCTTAAAGCCGGTTATTAGAACTATCTAAATTCTTTAATTTAAAAGAATCAGCTTTTGGATTCCTAAATAATTGAAGCAAGATTACTCAGATGGACTATAACGAATTGCTCTAAGCAAAAACTAAATGATATGATCTAGCAGTTACTGGCTCAGGTGTGGAACAAAGGAAGAAAAGAAAATATAAAGACTGGATGACCCAAAGTAGACGGATTAAGTTTTGGGTTAGCATTTTGAGGGTTGTAATTTCACACCTTTGTGATTAATCGTGATTTTTACCCTCTAATTATTTACTAAAAACTAACTAACTTTATGATCTAGAAGCTGTTGGAAATCACAATTAAAATCTTAAATGCATTTCAAAAACTGAAAAAGTAAAGGGAGAAGTTTAAGATTTATCAAAGCAGAGTAAGCAGCACCTTATTATCAATAAAAAGTTAGAGGCTAAGGCTAGTGAGTATAAATTTAGATAATAGGAGTTGTAAAATAAATTATAATTAATGATATAAAAAAGATTATAATTCGATACAGAAATTGAGGAATTTAAGAAACCAAATTAAGCAATAAAACTTAATAATAACTTAATAGCAATTGAAAATTAAAACAATAATTAATAAGATTAAAACACAAGATCAATTGTAAGTCAAAATATTGATGTTAAAATTGTTTTGAAGTTACAAATTATAAGAAACACTAAAAAGATTGAGGATTTAAAAAAGTAGAATAACAAGTTTAAGTTTTAGAGAGAGACCAAAGATTCGATAGAGGATATGGATCAACAAGATTTTTAAAACATAAAATTATTTACAAATTATTTAGCATAAAAAATTTAGGCATTAGAATAAACTTGATACAGCATAATTCCTTTCCAACAACACTTCTGACCCCTCAATCTTTCAAACTTAAATTAATTAGTTTAAAATCACAGGAAAACAATTATCTTCGATTATTAACTCAAGCATCACCTTTAATGATAAAATCACATATAAATCGTTTTAGCTCTTCAAACTTCAATTCAAGTTTCTCCACAAATAGAAAAATCATCCCCACACTGTAAATGAACTTCAAAAGTAGCTTAATTAAAACTTATTTAGAAAGTATTGAATCTTAAGCTTCTTAATCAATATCTAAGTCTAAAATTGAAACTTATAATCAGGAAAGGCATTCTACAAGAAACGATATACTGCGATAGAGTCAGGCTATTGATTGAATATTAGATGAGGAATTGTTGAATAAAAATTTGAATAAAATGCTCAAACATAGACGGCAAACTAGTATTTATTAATAAATTTAAAAATTCAAATTTTGGATGCGTCAAAGAATAGCATTAATTAGTAACAGGTAATAACTTAAATTGCTTAAAACAGATTATTTTAGCAGTAAGATTTAAGAAATCAAATAAAAACGAATTTGAGATATAATTTACTAAGAAAAAGAGTCTTGACTCATAAACATAATAACTTTAAAGTTCAAGTAAAGTTATATTTTATAAAAGGGGATTTCAACTGTAAACTTATCAATTTATTTTAACATTTTTAACTAAAAAATAACGACCTATTAATATATAAAAAAACTAATATAGAAATTTCTCATAATTAAAATTAAGTCATCCTATTTAAAGCAGAGACACTAAGACAATTTATTTAATATCAAATTATTCGAAAGAAAGTTTGTTCTAAAGATCTAATTATACTAATTAATCATTAACTATTGATTAATCTTGGTAGCTTATATATTTAAAAGTTAAAAATTATTTTTAAATCTTAAAAAAGTTAATCAAATCTCTATGAGTTGCTAAAATAATTAATATTCAGGAATAAATTATTTCTAGTAATTAATCAAGAAATAGGGGTTCTTAAAATATTCCTTGGTGACTTATTAAAAGAATTTGAGCTAGATCGTTGTACATGTCTCTATTTTTATGAGAGCATAGTTCTTGATTATTAATTTCACTCTCTTAATTTAAAGCATTTTTGTTACATTTCTTGATTATTAGCTTTCTATGTAATCTCTAAATTTTTTTTTATTCTCTCTGACGTTTAAGTAACTCAGTGATATAAGTGAAATTATTATCATTTAAATTTTGGTTTCTATCTAAATTGTAATCATAAATAGTAGGCTGAGAAGTAAAAGTAAATTATTACTGCTGTAATGATAGCTAATTTTAATTCATTTCATTGTGATTTTAAATATTATTATTATTTTAATCGATTTATTGTTATATTTTATTATAATTAATCTCAGAAAATAATGAGCTCTACTTATTTAAAGCAAAATTCTACTCGATTTTCTTTCTTTTTTTTTATTTTTATGAGATTTTTTCATTGAATAAATTATCTTATAATTTTGCTAAGAAGCTAGATAATCTAATTCTTGCTGTTTTACCTATAAATATTTGTAACCGAAGAATTTTCTCAAAGTAGCTGGTTTTAAAAGATTATTTTCTGTATTTTAGCTATGATTTAATGATAGATTGGACTCACTAGTCATAAAACGATTATGTGTAGTAAATCCGTTAATTTTTGTATTTGAGAAGACAAGGTCTGAAAAAGATACTTAGCTTCTTTTGATAGGGCTAGTTGGATTTTAATTTGTAAAATTATGAGTTTACTAAATTTAATTAACTCTTGAATTAGGCGTAGAATCAATAAGTTTAAAACTTTTAATGTCTTCTTAGTCCTCTTAAATTGATGATAAGTTTTCAAATATAAATAGATTCTTACCTTTCAGGTATTTTCCATTTTATATAATTGGTGATCTGCTTTTTTAAGATAATTAAGAAGAGTAAGATTGTTTAGAAACACTTAAGCTTTATTTTTTCTTTCATTATTTCCTATTGATACTTAATTTTAATTTATCTAGTTTTTTCTTCATAAATTTCTTGCTACTAATTATTTATATATTAGGCCATGTTTAAGACTATAAATGGTCCTTTTCTTTGCGCTATGAAATGCTAAGAAACTCTTTAATCTAAAATTTGAAAGTTATTGTTGATCAGCTTTAACTATCCTTCCTATATTTTCGTTCTAATAAAGCATTAAATTATCTAAAGCAATCTAGGTTTTATGAGTATTATGAAGTTTATAACCAACCCTCTTGAAATCTCCCTCTATTTTTTCAGTTAAGACTCTTAGATATTCTTCTTAAGGTATTTTCTCAGGACCTATATCAAATCTGTTATGTTTAAACTATTCAATGTGTCTATCGAGAGCTTCTTCGAAAACTAAAAAATCTCGTTCATATTTTCTGTTAAATTTCAAATATTATATCGTTCTGATTTAGACTTTGCGTTTGCATATTTAAAAAATGCTAGTATACTTAGGCCTGCTAATTTATTGACTATTTTTCTTAAATATATTCTTACTAGAATCTTGAAGGATTTTTCATAAGGAGGATTAAATTTCTTTAAGATGTTCAAAGTTACCATCATTAGAGATACCAAAAATATTCCAGAAAATGATGCAATAAAAATTACAAATCTTCCATAGGGAGTCCTAGGAAAATAATCTCAAAAGCCAACAGTGGACATAGGTCGTCATAACTAATCACCAACCATTCCCTAATAAGTATAATCTTAATAATTTCTCCACTTTCTGGGATTGGATTTATTTACTATCCTTCATATTCAAACCTGTTCAAAAGCCCTGACAGCAAATCTAAAAATTACACTACATATAAAAGCAACACAAAAGAGTACAAATATTGGTCTTTCTCTCAAAAGTGACTTTAGTTCAAAAATTGAATCAGAATTTATTCCTTCAATTTGGGATATCAATTCAGCTTAATCACTTCTCAATCTTGTAAAACGAGTGATCACTCTCACCAGTCGAAATAATCTACTCATCATTATTAGAAGCAAAATTAAGTTTATTGAGTATCTCAATTTTCTTCCATTGCTACTTGTTATAAAGACATAACTTACACCAGGCAAATTATGAATTAAAAAAATAGCATCTCAAATAATATAGGTTTAAAATATCTTTTAAAAAACGGAAATCTTTTATCATCTTGCCAGATTTTTTTTGCATTTTATAGGTAAGTCTATAGTGCGTAAATACCAAATTCAATAAACTGACTGTTATGTTTTTATAAATAGTTTACACAGACAAATGGTAAGGATTGTAACAAAGCATCTAACTAAACAACCTCGTTCATTTTCTTCATATCTCTTGAAATTATTCAACGATGAAAAGTCATCATACTTTACAAATATTAAGATGTTTCAAGTCTTACTTCATATTCAGCAAGAGCTAACCCTATTATTCCACTCAAATCTTGCAAACTATCATTAATCAAAATAAGCTTTTTAAATTTCCTGATTTGTTTTAGTAATTTGTTGATGTCTGAGACTTTAGACTATTTTTTCTGAGTTTTTCATATTGTTTATGAGACATCCTTTGCATCTCCTTTTTAAGCTTTATTTGCATTTATAAGTCAGTGGGAAGAAATTTTTCATCATTCTCTTATATTAATAAATTTTCTGGACTAGATCCTCCTTCAGTGAAGATACATCCTCTTGCTGGGCATCATTAAATTTAGGGTCGTTTCTCTCTTCAAAAATACTTTGCCTTAAAGCTTTAGACCCCTCAGCTGTTCTAGCTTAAAACACTCTTTAGTTTAGAGCCTATCTTCCTTTAAAAGTTAATTATACTTTAGATTTCAACAAAGAGTGTGTTAAGCTAATTTACTTTATTGGTCTTTGTATGGATTAAGTTCAATTTTATCGGTTGAAAAAGAGTTTATACCCATCATGCAAATTCCTTAGGATACTGCCATTTTGAAATTTAAAATAAAGCAATTTAATTTCCTTCAATTATTTATTGGATTACTTTTTAAATTTAACTTGAAATTATTTATTTTGAATAAAATTAAACTTTGATTATACTTGACTTGGTTAATCTCCTTAATTGTAAACTGAGTTAAGTACATATAATTCATCATAATATTATTTTTCAACTAAAGCCAGTATTTTTGTGAAAGTTATGCATACTTGATATCATACACTTAAGCATGCACATTTATAGACTTTCTTAATCTTAATCCTTCTCGCGACTCAAGTCATTAATATATACTCTGACATAATTACTAGTGCTCTTAGAATAAGACTTATTTGTTTTCAAAATTTTTGACCCTATTATTGAAAATATTTGAAATTAAGGTTTATTATATGAAAATAGTTTTTATTCGAAAAGGGGATTGTTATCGATGGCATGCCCTAATAAGAAAAATAGTCAGAGAGTTGTAGTTGTAAGATATGATTAAATATGATGAAACAAGTTTAAGTACCACGAATTTCTAATATAAAAAAAATATAACTGTTAATTTAATTCTATAATCTTTTAATAAAGGTTTATTAATATATAAATACAGAAATTATTATTATTAATTTTTATTTTTTTATTTTTTATTTTTTAATCATTATTAAAATTAATAATTTCAAATTGCAAAATTTATAAAATAAATATATTTCTCAACAAGGGAAATAACTCCAATTCTATAGCAACTGTTTCCATTTCAGAGCTCCATCACGCATATTGCTAACATATTTACTGAAACAAAACCCCAAAGGGTGCTACTACTCTTGAAATTTTTATTTATATTTTAGAACTATATTATAATTCTATGTTTAAGTGGAGCGAAATTAATCTAGTAGCACAAACATTTAAAATATTTTAGGATGTTAAATAGTAAGATTCTTTTGTTCTATAACTAATGAATTAATAATATATTCTTTGCTATTAAAAATGAAAATAAAACAAATTAAAAAATAAAATGGGTTAAATAATAAATAAAATGTTTTAATTTAGTAATCGAACTCTTTTTTATTCATATGATCCTCGTAAAATTATAAAATGAAATTTTAAAAATACACAGGAACCAATTGTTTTGAGAAAAACATCAAAGCTATAATAAATTGATATTTATATGGAATAATAGGCTTAAATTCTTTTATAAGTTAAGAAATGCAATTTACTTTGATTTCTGAAAAATTTCCCTATTTGTTACCTAAATAAGTCTTAAGATAGACTGAAGTTTGTTTAATAAGCTATTTCTATACAAACATTGATCCTTGTATTAGTTGATTAACTATTAGATAGCATAGTAAATAACAAATTGTCTTGCAACTTAAAGCGTGTGAGTAATTTATCCTGACATTGAATTATAAATGTGAAAGAATCTATTATGATAGTTTATTGAAAGGTATTATCCTAATTTTACTTATAAGCACTCTGTGCTGAATTCTATATAATAAAAGTTTTATAGACAGTTTACTACTAAGTTTGCTTCTTTATATTGCTTAGTATTTTTTGTAAGTTACTTGATGACTAAAATTAATTGATATATAAATTTAAATTTGTTGGTTAATTTCTCAGGAAAATTAAACTTTCTAAATAAGCTATTAAAAGTTTATTTAATTTCTTTCGAATAGTGAAATATTTATAAGCATGTTTAAGTTAATATGAATTTATAATTATTTGCCTTCAGCATTAAATCGATCTGAAAAATAGTGATTTATAATTTAAAATGATAAGTAATTTGTCTTTAATATTTAATATTTGCAAAATTATTAGCATTAAATATCTCCTTTTATTAAGGTTTATTATTTAAATAGAAATCTAGTATGTTCATAATAGAATATAGGCAAAGGCCACTTGGTCGGCAGGGTTGAATCAAAGGTTGCCAAGGAGCTCTTGAACGGTAAAGCTAAAAAACAATAAGTCGCCAGATGTGAGCTTCTTTTGAGATTAGGTTCTCTCTTCAAAAACAAGCATAAGCAACAATAATACTTGTAACAAACAACACTAATCAATAATGTATACTTCCATTAATAATTTAATTAAAATTTGAAAATTCCGGTTCTTAGGAAGAGTCATCAGAGATATGATCCCACACAAAAATTATAAATTAAAAATAAAAATTTCTCTTGATAAATTGAAGATGTTCGAAGGTATCCTATTCCCTTTTGATTAAACGCGCAAAATGGTTGTTTAAGATGCCCTTAAAATCAAGAGATTTGATTAAAATAAAAAACTCAGTAATAAAGAGGAAAAAGCTGCCCAAAACAGTTAGATCAAGAAGGGTATCATCGACAAAATGAATGAAAAGAGAAAGGTCAAGACAGAAAAGTTCTGGAAACTAAAGCAAAAGAAAATCGGAGTTAGATCAAAGGGAAAAAACAGAACGAACTCAAAGTATTCGTCTTACTAAGTCGATTTGCTAAGTTAAGATTTTAGTAATGGAACAATTCTATGAAGGCAATATTCTTAGAGTGCTCTTAAAATATCATAAAATATGAAATAGCTCACTCTCAACTTGAATCTTTATAGTAATTTGTCTTCTTTCTTTTTATGAAACAAAGTTTTCCTCATTTTAGATCTCTCTCTCTCTCTGTGAACACTTTATAAGATAGAAAATAGATAAGCTAAAATTCTTGAAAAAATAAATGAAATTTAATAAAAGAGTAAAATCATTTTCATAAAGTGAATTGATAAATATAAATTAACATTTTATTGCTAAAGATAGCTATTTAGTTTCTTAAGCTTAAATACTCTTTTAAAAAGTTGGTGTACTTAGGGATTCGAACCCATAACAAATACTATTAATGTCTTTAATCATACCCAACTTGCTACGTGTCCAATATTATCATATTCATTGATTAATATCTCATAAATAAGTCTTTGACAACAAATTATAAATCTCAAAAAGTTCACTTATTAGAATTAGAAATCTCTTAGTTTCCTAGAAGAAAAATCCAAGCCATTACTAGAACTTCTATAGTGAAATACTTTAGAATACAAACGAAAAACTTATTGTGTGAGAGATATTTTACCAAGATAGGAAATGCATCAACAACCTAATATGAGAAAGTTTCATTAAAGTAACATAAATATGATACAAAAATAAACTTGAATTTTAGAAAACCTCCGATAAGTAAGTGCTCCAACAAACCCTTAAACTTTCTAATTAATTAATTTCCAAAAATTAAGATTTAATTGTTTATAAATAAATCAAAAACTAGAAATATATATATCTCATTTGATTTCTGTACTTTTAATAATGCCACTATTTTCATTAATTATTTACTCATGGGGTTTTATGTAATTAAGAATTTGAATATAATGGTCAATAGAGATGCCAAAGGAATTAAGAATATTTGAACTCTTGCTAGAATAGATCTTTGTATTTTGACAATATCAGGAAGACCTATGAATGAATTTTCCCAAGATATTCTGACTGTCTTCATTGGAACTTTAACTGCAATCTTTATCATATAAGAGCTCAGGAAGTTTCAATCTCGTCCAGTTCGAGCCTCAAACGTCATTTAAGCCAATTCTTAATTCAGGGCTTATATTAGGGTTTACAAGCCCCATTTTAATAATTTCTTAATTATAATGATTAATAATGGGATTTAATTTATAAATATTATTAAAAATTAAATATGGACTAGTATTAAAGGTATTCTCTATAGAGAATTTAAATTAATAGTAAATTTATTACTAAATTAATTAAATATATTAAAGTTTTATAGATAATAATTAATTTAATTAGGCATATACATAAATGGGGCTTTAAAGGAGGGCTTATAAGCTCTAAGTAAAATGGGCATATAAGCCTTCAAAGGTTCGAGGAGGTTGATTTCACAGTATATTGGGCTAAGATAGTAAGAATCATAAAGTTATAAGACATACGAAGCGAGTCAGAATATATTGGGCTTAATTACAAATGTCACGATGAGATATGATAATTTTATTATCACTTCAATCATGAATGGACTTATTTATTCAAACTTTTCCTAATAGCTCCTTATTACATTATTTACATAATTTTGATTAAACATAAAATTCAACTTATTTTTCAAAAATTTAAGCTTATCTGGATTTTGAAAAATCCCATTTATAATTAAATCAATAATGGCCTTCACTTAAGAAGCTGCTCATGTCAATATTAACATGAGGGTGGGAAATAAGCCTTTTTCGTTATTCCTATTTCAATCTCTTGAAAGAGACTTAATTCTTTTAAACTTCATTGATTTAAATGTCTTTTCGCTTTTGACTCTACTCTCGATTAAAGAATATGCTTGTTAAATTTTATTTAAGTTATTCTTGAATTCCCTTGAGCAAATTATCTTAACCGATTAAATAGATATATCTTAGACTGTTATAAGAGTGTATTGCATTAATTTACTCGATGTTAAAAATTATAAACTTGAACCAACTATCGAATAGGATTGTTTAACTCTCGATGATTAAGTTTTATTTAATATTTTGAACTTCTAGATCTTTACTATAAGTTTAACTTTCCATTAAGGATCTTTAAAACAGATTTTCAATATATTAACGAGATATTCGTTTCCTTCTATACTTTGCAAAGCTTAATGAAGAATGCTTTAATCAACACATATAAAAATGGGAACATGATAATTTATGTTTGGTTGTTTTCCTTTCAACACAAAACTCGTTACAACTAGAAAGGATTGAAAAATTTAATGAAGAAAGAAATAAAGGCTTTTATAAATTCGTTCTTTAATTTCCAATACATATTTAGATCTATTTTTTGAGATAATTGAGATGCATCTCGTCGGCAAAAAAGGAAATGCGAAGATTAAGAAATGTAGAGAATCTAAATTTAAATAACCTCCAGCAATTCATCATAGCCGAAACTTAGTCAAAGGCTTGCAATGCTTCGTTGAAAGTATTCGTCTTACTAAGTCTATTTGCTAAGTTAAGATTTTAGTAATGGAACAATTCTATGAAGGCAATATTCTTAGAGTGCTCTTAAAATATCATAAAATATGAAATAGCTCACTCTCAACTTGAATCTTTATAGTAATTTGTCTTCTTTCTTTTTATGAAACAAAGTTTTCCTCATTTTAGATCTCTCTCTCTCTGTGAACAATTTATAAGATAAAAAATAGATATCTTGATTTTGAAAAATCCCATTTATAATTAAATCACTAATGGCCTTCCATTAAAAAGCTGCTCATGTCAATATTAACATGAGGGTGGGAAATAAGCCTTTTTCGTTATTCCTATTTCAATCTCTTGAAAGAGACTTAATTCTTTTAAACTTCATTGATTTAAATGTCTTTTCGCTTTTGACTCTACTCTCGACTAAAGAATATGCTTGTTACATTTTATTTGAGTTATTCTTGAATTCCCATGAGCAAATTATCTTAACCGATTAAATAGATATATCTTAGACTGTTATAAGAGTGTATTGCATTAATTTACTCGATGTTAAAAATTATAAACTTGAACCAACTATCGAATAGGATTGTTTAACTCTCGATGATTAAGTTTTATTTAATATTTTGAACTTCTAGATCTTTACTATAAGTTTAACTTTCCATTAAGGATCTTTAAAACAGATTTTCAATATATTAACGAGATATTCGTTTCCTTCTATACTTTGCAAAGCTTAATGAAGAATGCTTTAATCAACACATATAAAAATGGGAACATGATAATTTATGTTTGGTTGTTTTCCTTTCAACACAAAACTCGTTACAACTAGAAAGGATTGAAAAATTTAATGAAGAAAGAAATAAAGGCTTTTATAAATTCGTTCTTTAATTTCCAATACATATTTAGATCTATTTTTTGAGATAATTGAGATGCATCTCGTCGGCAAAAAAGGAAATGCGAAGATTAAGAAATGTAGAGAATCTAAATTTAAATAACCTCCAGCAATTCATCATAGCCGAAACTAAGTCAAAGGCTTGCAATGCTTCGTTGAAAGTATTCGTCTTACTAAATCGATTTGCTAAGTTAAGATTTTAGTAATGGAACAATTCTATGAAGGCAATATTCTTAGAGTGCTCTTAAAATATCATAAAATATGAAATAGCTCACTCTCAACTTGAATCTTTATAGTAATTTGTCTTCTTTCTTTTTATGAAACAAAGTTTTCCTCATTTTAGATCTCTCTCTCTCTCTCTGTGAACAATTTATAAGATAGAAAATAGATATCTTGATTTTGAAAAATCCCATTTATAATTAAATCACTAATGGCCTTCCATTAAAAAGCTGCTCATGTCAATATTAACATGAGGGTGGGAAATAAGCCTTTTTCGTTATTTCTATTTCAATCTCTTGAAAGAGACTTAATTCTTTTAAACTTCATTGATTTAAATGTCTTTTCGCTTTTGACTCTACTCTCGATTAAAGAATATGCTTGTTAAATTTTATTTAAGTTATTCTTGAATTCCCTTGAGCAAATTATCTTAACCGATTAAATAGATATATCTTAGACTGTTATAAGAGTGTATTGCATTAATTTACTCGATGTTAAAAATTATAAACTTGAACCAACTATCGAATAGGATTGTTTAACTCTCGATGATTAAGTTTTATTTAATATTTTGAACTTCTAGATCTTTACTATAAGTTTAACTTTCCATTAAGGATCTTTAAAACAGATTTTCAATATATTAACGAGATATTCGTTTCCTTCTATACTTTGCAAAGCTTAATGAAGAATGCTTTAATCAACACATATAAAAATGGGAACATGATAATTTATGTTTGGTTGTTTTCCTTTCAACACAAAACTCGTTACAACTAGTAAGGATTAAAAAGTTTACTGAAGAAAGAAATAAAGGTTTTAAGAAATTCGTTCCTTAATTTACAATACATATTTAAATCTCTATTTTGAGATAATTGAGATGCATCTCGTAGGCAAAAATAGAAAATGCGAAGATTAAGAAATGTAGAGAATCTAAATTTAAATAACCTCCAGCAATTCATCATAGCCGAAACTAAGTCAAAGGCTTGCAATGCTTCGTTGAAAGTATTCGTCTTACTAAATCGATTTGCTAAGTTAAGATTTTAGTAATGGAACAATTCTATGAAGGCAATATTCTTAGAGTGCTCTTAAAATATCATAAAATATGAAATAGCTCACTCTCAACTTGAATCTTTATAGTAATTTGTCTTCTTTCTTTTTATGAAACAAAGTTTTCCTCATTTTAGATCTCTCTCTCTCTGTGAACAATTTATAAGATAAAAAATAGATATCTTGATTTTGAAAAATCCCATTTATAATTAAATCACTAATGGCCTTCCATTAAAAAGCTGCTCATGTCAATATTAACATGAGGGTGGGAAATAAGCCTTTTTCGTTATTCCTATTTCAATCTCTTGAAAAAGACTTAATTCTTTTAAACTTCATTGATTTAAATGTCTTTTCGCTTTTGACTCTACTCTCGACTAAAGAATATGCTTGTTACATTTTATTTGAGTTATTCTTGAATTCCCATGAGCAAATTATCTTAACCGATTAAATAGATATATCTTAGACTGTTATAAGAGTGTATTGCATTAATTTACTCGATGTTAAAAATTATAAACTTGAACCAACTATCGAATAGGATTGTTTAACTCTCGATGATTAAGTTTTATTTAATATTTTGAACTTCTAGATCTTTACTATAAGTTTAACTTTCCATTAAGGATCTTTAAAACAGATTTTCAATATATTAACGAGATATTCGTTTCCTTCTATACTTTGCAAAGCTTAATGAAGAATGCTTTAATCAACACATATAAAAATGGGAACATGATAATTTATGTTTGGTTGTTTTCCTTTCACTCAAAACTCGTTACAACTAGAAAGGATTAAAAAATTTAATGAAGAAAGAAATAAAGGCTTTAAGAAATTCGTTCCTTAATTTACAATACATATTTAAATCTATATTTTGAGATAATTGAGATGCATCTCGTAGGCAAAAAAAGGAAATGCGAAGATTAAGAAATGTAGAGAATCTAAATTTAAATAACCTCCAGCAATTCATCATAGCCGAAACTAAGTCAAAGGCTTGCAATGCTTCGTTGAAAGTATTCGTCTTACTAAATCGATGCTAAGTTAAGATTTTAGTAATGGAACAATTCTATGAAGGCAATATTCTTAGAGTGCTCTTAAAATATCATAAAATATGAAATAGCTCACTCTCAACTTGAATCTTTATAGTAATTTGTCTTCTTTCTTTTTATGAAACAAAGTTTTCCTCATTTTAGATCTCTCTCTCTCTGTGAACAATTTATAAGATAAAAAATAGATATCTTGATTTTGAAAAATCCCATTTATAATTAAATCACTAATGGCCTTCCATTAAAAAGCTGCTCATGTCAATATTAACATGAGGGTGGAAATAAGCCTTTTTCGTTATTTCTATTTCAATCTCTTGAAAGAGACTTAATTCTTTTAAACTTCATTGATTTAAATGTCTTTTCGCTTTTGACTCTACTCTCGATTAAAGAATATGCTTGTTAAATTTTATTTAAGTTATTCTTGAATTCCCTTGAGCAAATTATCTTAACCGATTAAATAGATATATCTTAGACTGTTATAAGAGTGTATTGCATTAATTTACTCGATGTTAAAAATTATAAACTTGAACCAACTATCGAATAGGATTGTTTAACTCTCGATGATTAAGTTTTATTTAATATTTTGAACTTCTAGATCTTTACTATAAGTTTAACTTTCCATTAAGGATCTTTAAAACAGATTTTCAATATATTAACGAGATATTCGTTTCCTTCTATACTTTGCAAAGCTTAATGAAGAATGCTTTAATCAACACATATAAAAATGGGAACATGATAATTTATGTTTGGTTGTTTTCCTTTCAACACAAAACTCGTTACAACTAGAAAGGATTGAAAAATTTAATGAAGAAAGAAATAAAGGCTTTTATAAATTCGTTCTTTAATTTCCAATACATATTTAGATCTATTTTTTGAGATAATTGAGATGCATCTCGTCGGCAAAAAAGGAAATGCGAAGAATAAAAAATGTAGAGAATCTAAATTTAAATAACCTCCAGCAATTCATCATAGCCGAAACTTAGTCAAAGGCTTGCAATGCTTCGTTGAAAGTATTCGTCTTACTAAGTCTATTTGCTAAGTTAAGATTTTAGTAATGGAACAATTCTATGAAGGCAATATTCTTAGAGTGCTCTTAAAATATCATAAAATATGAAATAGCTCACTCTCAACTTGAATCTTTATTGTAATTTGTCTTCTTTCTTTTTATGAAACAAAGTTTTCCTCATTTTAGATCTCTCTCTCTCTCTCTGTGAACAACTTATAAGATAGAAAATAGATATTTGGAATTCGAAAAATCCCATTTATAATTAAATCACTAATGGCCTTCCATTAAAAAGCTGCTCATGTCAATATTAACATGAGGGTGGGAAATAAGCCTTTTTCGTTATTCCTATTTCAATCTCTTGAAAAAGACTTAATTCTTTTAAACTTCATTGATTTAAATGTCTTTTCGCTTTTGACTCTACTCTCGACTAAAGAATATGCTTGTTACATTTTATTTGAGTTATTCTTGAATTCCCATGAGCAAATTATCTTAACCGATTAAATAGATATATCTTAGACTGTTATAAGAGTGTATTGCATTAATTTACTCGAATGTTAAAAATTATAAACTTGAACCAACTATCGAATAGGATTGTTTAACTCTCGATGATTAAGTTTTATTTAATATTTTGAACTTCTAGATCTTTACTATAAGTTTAACTTTCCATTAAGGATCTTTAAAACAGATTTTCAATATATTAACGAGATATTCGTTTCCTTCTATACTTTGCAAAGCTTAATGAAGAATGCTTTAATCAACACATATAAAAATGGGAACATGATAATTTATGTTTGGTTGTTTTCCTTCAACACAAAACTCGTTACAACTAGAAAGGATTGAAAAATTTAATGAAGAAAGAAATAAAGGCTTTTATAAATTCGTTCTTTAATTTCCAATACATATTTAGATCTATTTTTTGAGATAATTGAGATGCATCTCGTCGGCAAAAAAGGAAATGCGAAGATTAAGAAATGTAGAGAATCTAAATTTAAATAACCTCCAGCAATTCATCATAGCCGAAACTAAGTCAAAGGCTTGCAATGCTTCGTTGAAAGTATTCGTCTTACTAAATCGATTTGCTAAGTTAAGATTTTAGTAATGGAACAATTCTATGAAGGCAATATTCTTAGAGTGCTCTTAAAATATCATAAAATATGAAATAGCTCACTCTCAACTTGAATCTTTATAGTAATTTGTCTTCTTTCTTTTTATGAAACAAAGTTTTCCTCATTTTAGATCTCTCTCTCTCTCTCTGTGAACAATTTATAAGATAGAAAATAGATATCTTGATTTTGAAAAATCCCATTTATAATTAAATCACTAATGGCCTTCCATTAAAAAGCTGCTCATGTCAATATTAACATGAGGGTGGAAATAAGCCTTTTTCGTTATTTCTATTTCAATCTCTTGAAAGAGACTTAATTCTTTTAAACTTCATTGATTTAAATGTCTTTTCGCTTTTGACTCTACTCTCGATTAAAGAATATGCTTGTTAAATTTTATTTAAGTTATTCTTGAATTCCCTTGAGCAAATTATCTTAACCGATTAAATAGATATATCTTAGACTGTTATAAGAGTGTATTGCATTAATTTACTCGATGTTAAAAATTATAAACTTGAACCAACTATCGAATAGGATTGTTTAACTCTCGATGATTAAGTTTTATTTAATATTTTGAACTTCTAGATCTTTACTATAAGTTTAACTTTCCATTAAGGATCTTTAAAACAGATTTTCAATATATTAACGAGATATTCGTTTCCTTCTATACTTTGCAAAGCTTAATGAAGAATGCTTTAATCAACACATATAAAAATGGGAACATGATAATTTATGTTTGGTTGTTTTCCTTTCAACACAAAACTCGTTACAACTAGTAAGGATTGAAAAATTCAATGAAGAAAGAAATAAAGGCTTTTATAAATTCGTTCTTTAATTTTCAATACATTTTTAGATCTCTATTTTAAGATAATTGAGATGCATCTCGTCGGCAAAAAAGGAAATGCGAAGAATAAAAAATGTAGAGAATCTAAATTTAAATAACCTCCAGCAATTCATCATAGCCGAAACTAAGTCAAAGGCTTGCAATGCTTCGTTGAAAGTATTCGTCTTACTAAATCGATTTGCTAAGTTAAGATTTTAGTAATGGAACAATTCTATGAAGGCAATATTCTTAGAGTGCTCTTAAAATATCATAAAATATGAAATAGCTCACTCTCAACTTGAATCTTTATAGTAATTTGTCTTCTTTCTTTTTATGAAACAAAGTTTTCCTCATTTTAGATCTCTCTCTCTCTCTCTGTGAACAACTTATAAGATAGAAAATAGATATCTGGATTTTGAAAAATCCCATTTATAATTAAATCACTAATGGCCTTCCATTAAAAAGCTGCTCATGTCAATATTAACATGAGGGTGGGAAATAAGCCTTTTTCGTTATTTCTATTTCAATCTCTTGAAAGAGACTTAATTCTTTTAAACTTCATTGATTTAAATGTCTTTTCGCTTTTGACTCTACTCTCGATTAAAGAATATGCTTGTTAAATTTTATTTAAGTTATTCTTGAATTCCCTTGAGCAAATTATCTTAACCGATTAAATAGATATATCTTAGACTGTTATAAGAGTGTATTGCATTAATTTACTCGATGTTAAAAATTATAAACTTGAACCAACTATCGAATAGGATTGTTTAACTCTCGATGATTAAGTTTTATTTAATATTTTGAACTTCTAGATCTTTACTATAAGTTTAACTTTCCATTAAGGATCTTTAAAACAGATTTTCAATATATTAACGAGATATTCGTTTCCTTCTATACTTTGCAAAGCTTAATGAAGAATGCTTTAATCAACACATATAAAAATGGGAACATGATAATTTATGTTTGGTTGTTTTCCTTTCAACACAAAACTCGTTACAACTAGAAAGGATTGAAAAATTTAATGAAGAAAGAAATAAAGGCTTTTATAAATTCGTTCTTTAATTTCCAATACATATTTAGATCTATTTTTTGAGATAATTGAGATGCATCTCGTCGGCAAAAAAGGAAATGCGAAGATTAAGAAATGTAGAGAATCTAAATTTAAATAACCTCCAGCAATTCATCATAGCCGAAACTAAGTCAAAGGCTTGCAATGCTTCGTTGAAAGTATTCGTCTTACTAAATCGATTTGCTAAGTTAAGATTTTAGTAATGGAACAATTCTATGAAGGCAATATTCTTAGAGTGCTCTTAAAATATCATAAAATATGAAATAGCTCACTCTCAACTTGAATCTTTATAGTAATTTGTCTTCTTTCTTTTTATGAAACAAAGTTTTCCTCATTTTAGATCTCTCTCTCTCTCTCTGTGAACAATTTATAAGATAGAAAATAGATATCTTGATTTTGAAAAATCCCATTTATAATTAAATCACTAATGGCCTTCCATTAAAAAGCTGCTCATGTCAATATTAACATGAGGGTGGGAAATAAGCCTTTTTCGTTATTTCTATTTCAATCTCTTGAAAGAGACTTAATTCTTTTAAACTTCATTGATTTAAATGTCTTTTCGCTTTTGACTCTACTCTCGATTAAAGAATATGCTTGTTAAATTTTATTTAAGTTATTCTTGAATTCCCTTGAGCAAATTATCTTAACCGATTAAATAGATATATCTTAGACTGTTATAAGAGTGTATTGCATTAATTTACTCGATGTTAAAAATTATAAACTTGAACCAACTATCGAATAGGATTGTTTAACTCTCGATGATTAAGTTTTATTTAATATTTTGAACTTCTAGATCTTTACTATAAGTTTAACTTTCCATTAAGGATCTTTAAAACAGATTTTCAATATATTAACGAGATATTCGTTTCCTTCTATACTTTGCAAAGCTTAATGAAGAATGCTTTAATCAACACATATAAAAATGGGAACATGATAATTTATGTTTGGTTGTTTTCCTTTCAACACAAAACTCGTTACAACTAGAAAGGATTAAAAAGTTTACTGAAGAAAGAAATAAAGGCTTTAAGAAATTCGTTCCTTAATTTACAATACATATTTAGATCTCTATTTTGAGATAATTGAGATGCATCTCGTCGGCAAAAAGGAAAATGCGAAGATTAAGAAATGTAGAGAATCTAAATTTAAATAACCTCCAGCAATTCATCATAGCCGAAACTTAGTCAAAGGCTTGCAATGCTTCGTTGAAAGTATTCGTCTTACTAAATCGATTTGCTAAGTTAAGATTTTAGTAATGGAACAATTCTATGAAGGCAATATTCTTAGAGTGCTCTTAAAATATCATAAAATATGAAATAGCTCACTCTCAACTTGAATCTTTATAGTAATTTGTCTTCTTTCTTTTTATGAAACAAAGTTTTCCTCATTTTAGATCTCTCTCTCTCTCTCTGTGAACAATTTATAAGATAGAAAATAGATATCTTGATTTTGAAAAATCCCATTTATAATTAAATCACTAATGGCCTTCCATTAAAAAGCTGCTCATGTCAATATTAACATGAGGGTGGGAAATAAGCCTTTTTCGTTATTCCTATTTCAATCTCTTGAAAGAGACTTAATTCTTTTAAACTTCATTGATTTAAATGTCTTTTCGCTTTTGACTCTACTCTCGATTAAAGAATATGCTTGTTAAATTTTATTTAAGTTATTCTTGAATTCCCTTGAGCAAATTATCTTAACCGATTAAATAGATATATCTTAGACTGTTATAAGAGTGTATTGCATTAATTTACTCGATGTTAAAAATTATAAACTTGAACCAACTATCGAATAGGATTGTTTAACTCTCGATGATTAAGTTTTATTTAATATTTTGAACTTCTAGATCTTTACTATAAGTTTAACTTTCCATTAAGGATCTTTAAAACAGATTTTCAATATATTAACGAGATATTCGTTTCCTTCTATACTTTGCAAAGCTTAATGAAGAATGCGTTAATTAACACATATAAAAATGGCAACATGATCTTGTATGCATGTTTGGTTGTTTTCTTTCAACACAAAACTCGTTACAACTAGTAAGAATTAAAAATTTACTGAAAAAAGAAATAAAGGTTTTAAGAAATTCGTTCTTTAATTTCCAATACATATTTAGATCTCTATTTTAAGATAATTGAGATGCATCTCGTCGGCAAAAAAGGAAATACGAATAATAAATAATGTAGAGAATCTAAATTTATTTCACCTCCAGCAATTCATTTTAGCCGAAGCTTAGTCAAAGGCTTGAAATGCTGAAAGTATTCGTCTTACTAAAGAGACATAATTCTCGATTTGCTAAGTTGAGATTTTAGTAATGGAACAATTCTATGAATGCATTACTCATAGAGTGCTTTTAAAATATCATAAAATATGAAATGCCTTACTCTCTACTTGAACCTTTATAGTAATTGTCGTCTTTCTTTTTATGAAACAAAGTTTTCCTCATTTTAGATCTCTCTCTCTCTGTGAACAATTTATAAGATAAAAAATAGATATCTTGATTTTGAAAAATCCCATTTATAATTAAATCACTAATGGCCTTCCATTAAAAAGCTGCTCATGTCAATATTAACATGAGGGTGGGAAATAAGCCTTTTTCGTTATTCCTATTTCAATCTCTTGAAAAAGACTTAATTCTTTTAAACTTCATTGATTTAAATGTCTTTTCGCTTTTGACTCTACTCTCGACTAAAGAATATGCTTGTTAAATTTTATTTAAGTTATTCTTGAATTCCCATGAGCAAATTATCTTAACCGATTAAATAGATATATCTTAGACTGTTATAAGAGTGTATTGCATTAATTTATCGATGTTAAAAATTATAAACTTGAACCAACTATCGAATAGGATTGTTTAACTCTCGATGATTAAGTTTTATTTAATATTTTGAACTTCTAGATCTTTACTATAAGTTTAACTTTCCTAAGGATCTTTAAAACAGATTTTCAATATATTAACGAGATATTCGTTTCCTTCTATACTTTGCAAAGCTTAATGAAGAATGCTTTAATCAACACATATAAAAATGGGAACATGATAATTTATGTTTGGTTGTTTTCCTTTCAACACAAAACTCGTTACAACTAGAAAGGATTAAAAAATTTAATGAAGAAAGAAATAAAGGCTTTAAGAAATTCGTTCCTTAATTTACAATACATATTTAAATCTATATTTTGAGATAATTGAGATGCATCTCGTAGGCAAAAAAGGAAATGCGAAGAATAAGAAATGCAGAGAATCTAAAAATAAAAAACCTCCAGCAATTAATCATAGCCGAAACTTAGTCAAAGGCTTGCAATGCTTCGTTGAAAGTATTCGTCTTACTAAGTCGATTTGCTAAGTTAAGATTTTAGTAATGGAACAATTCTATGAAGGCAATATTCTTAGAGTGCTCTTAAAATATCATAAAATATGAAATAGCTCACTCTCAACTTGAATCTTTATAGTAATTTGTCTTCTTTCTTTTTATGAAACAAAGTTTTCCTCATTTTAGATCTCTCTCTCTCTCTCTGTGAACAACTTATAAGATAGAAAATAGATATCTGGAATTCGAAAAATCCCATTTATAATTAAATCACTAATGGCCTTCCATTAAAAAGCTGCTCATGTCAATATTAACATGAGGGTGGGAAATAAGCCTTTTTCGTTATTCCTATTTCAATCTCTTGAAAAAGACTTAATTCTTTTAAACTTCATTGATTTAAATGTCTTTTCGCTTTTGACTCTACTCTCGACTAAAGAATATGCTTGTTACATTTTATTTAAGTTATTCTTGAATTCCATGAGCAAATTATCTTAACCGATTAAATAGATATATCTTAGACTGTTATAAGAGTGTATTGCATTAATTTACTCGATGTTAAAAATTATAAACTTGAACCAACTATCGAATAGGATTGTTTAACTCTCGATGATTAAGTTTTATTTAATATTTTGAACTTCTAGATCTTTACTATAAGTTTAACTTTCCATTAAGGATCTTTAAAACAGATTTTCAATATATTAACGAGATATTCGTTTCCTTCTATACTTTGCAAAGCTTAATGAAGAATGCTTTAATCAACACATATAAAAATGGGAACATGATAATTTATGTTTGGTTGTTTTCCTTTACACAAAACTCGTTACAACTAGAAAGGATTAAAAAATTCAATGAAGAAAGAAATAAAGGCTTTAAGAAATTCGTTCCTTAATTTACAATACATATTTAGATCTCTATTTTGAGATAATTGAGATGCATCTCGTCGGCAAAAAATGCGAAGATTAAGAAATGTAGAGAATCTAAATTTAAATAACCTCCAGCAATTCATCATAGCCGAAACTAAGTCAAAGGCTTGCAATGCTTCGTTGAAAGTATTCGTCTTACTAAATCGATTTGCTAAGTTAAGATTTTAGTAATGGAACAATTCTATGAAGGCAATATTCTTAGAGTGCTCTTAAAATATCATAAAATATGAAATAGCTCACTCTAACTTGAATCTTTATAGTAATTTGTCTTCTTTCTTTTTATGAAACAAAGTTTTCCTCATTTTAGATCTCTCTCTCTCTCTCTGTGAACAACTTATAAGATAGAAAATAGATATCTGGATTTTGAAAAATCCCATTTATAATTAAATCACTAATGGCCTTCCATTAAAAAGCTGCTCATGTCAATATTAACATGAGGGTGGGAAATAAGCCTTTTTCGTTATTCCTATTTCAATCTCTTGAAAGAGACTTAATTCTTTTAAACTTCATTGATTTAAATGTCTTTTCGCTTTTGACTCTACTCTCGACTAAAGAATATGCTTGTTACATTTTATTTAAGTTATTCTTGAATTCCCATGAGCAAATTATCTTAACCGATTAAATAGATATATCTTAGACTGTTATAAGAGTGTATTGCATTAATTTACTCGATGTTAAAAATTATAAACTTGAACCAACTATCGAATAGGATTGTTTAACTCTCGATGATTAAGTTTTATTTAATATTTTGAACTTCTAGATCTTTACTATAAGTTTAACTTTCCATTAAGGATCTTTAAAACAGATTTTCAATATATTAACGAGATATTCGTTTCCTTCTATACTTTGCAAAGCTTAATGAAGAATGCTTTAATCAACACATATAAAAATGGGAACATGATAATTTATGTTTGGTTGTTTTCCTTTCACACAAACTCGTTAAACTAGAAAAAATTGAAAAAATAAATGAAGAAAGAAATAAAGGCTTTAAGAAATTCATTCTTTAATTTCCAATAAATATTTAGATCTATTTTATGAGATAAATGAGATGCATCTCGTCCAAAAAAGGAATGCGAAGATTAAGAAATGTAGAGAATCTAAATTTAAATAACCTCCAGCAATTCATCATAGCCGAAACTAAGTCAAAGGCTTGCAATGCTTCGTTGAAAGTATTCGTCTTACTAAATCGATTTGCTAAGTTAAGATTTTAGTAATGGAACAATTCTATGAAGGCAATATTCTTAGAGTGCTCTTAAAATATCATAAAATATGAAATAGCTCATCTCAACTTGAATCTTTATAGTAATTTGTCTTCTTTCTTTTTATGAAACAAAGTTTTCCTCATTTTAGATCTCTCTCTCTCTCTCTGTGAACAATTTATAAGATAGAAAATAGATATCTTGATTTTGAAAAATCCCATTTATAATTAAATCACTAATGGCCTTCCATTAAAAAGCTGCTCATGTCAATATTAACATGAGGGTGGGAAATAAGCCTTTTTCGTTATTTCTATTTCAATCTCTTGAAAGAGACTTAATTCTTTTAAACTTCATTGATTTAAATGTCTTTTCGCTTTTGACTCTACTCTCGATTAAAGAATATGCTTGTTAAATTTTATTTAAGTTATTCTTGAATTCCCTTGAGCAAATTATCTTAACCGATTAAATAGATATATCTTAGACTGTTATAAGAGTGTATTGCATTAATTTACTCGATGTTAAAAATTATAAACTTGAACCAACTATCGAATAGGATTGTTTAACTCTCGATGATTAAGTTTTATTTAATATTTTGAACTTCTAGATCTTTACTATAAGTTTAACTTTCCATTAAGGATCTTTAAAACAGATTTTCAATATATTAACGAGATATTCGTTTCCTTCTATACTTTGCAAAGCTTAATGAAGAATGCTTTAATCAACACATATAAAAATGGGAACATGATAATTTATGTTTGGTTGTTTTCCTTTCAACACAAAACTCGTTACAACTAGTAAGGATTGAAAAATTCAATGAAGAAAGAAATAAAGGCTTTTATAAATTCGTTCTTTAATTTTCAATACATTTTTAGATCTCTATTTTGAGATAATTGAGATGCATCTCGTCGGCAAAATAGGAAATGCGAAGATTAAGAAATGTAGAGAATCTAAATTTAAATAACCTCCAGCAATTCATCATAGCCGAAACTAAGTCAAAGGCTTGCAATGCTTCGTTGAAAGTATTCGTCTTACTAAATCGATTTGCTAAGTTAAGATTTTAGTAATGGAACAATTCTATGAAGGCAATATTCTTAGAGTGCTCTTAAAATATCATAAAATATGAAATAGCTCACTCTCAACTTGAATCTTTTATTGTAATTTGTCTTCTTTCTTTTTATGAAACAAAGTTTTCCTCATTTTAGATCTCTCTCTCTCTCTCTGTGAACAACTTATAAGATAGAAAATAGATATTTGGAATTCGAAAAATCCCATTTATAATTAAATCACTAATGGCCTTCCATTAAAAAGCTGCTCATGTCAATATTAACATGAGGGTGGGAAATAAGCCTTTTTCGTTATTCCTATTTCAATCTCTTGAAAAAGACTTAATTCTTTTAAACTTCATTGATTTAAATGTCTTTTCGCTTTTGACTCTACTCTCGACTAAAGAATATGCTTGTTACATTTTATTTGAGTTATTCTTGAATTCCCATGAGCAAATTATCTTAACCGATTAAATAGATATATCTTAGACTGTTATAAGAGTGTATTGCATTAATTTACTCGATGTTAAAAATTATAAACTTGAACCAACTATCGAATAGGATTGTTTAACTCTCGATGATTAAGTTTTATTTAATATTTTGAACTTCTAGATCTTTACTATAAGTTTAACTTTCCATTAAGGATCTTTAAAACAGATTTTCAATATATTAACGAGATATTCGTTTCCTTCTATACTTTGCAAAGCTTAATGAAGAATGCTTTAATCAACACATATAAAAATGGGAACATGATAATTTATGTTTGGTTGTTTTCTTTCAACACAAAACTCGTTACAACTAGTAAGAATTAAAAATTTACTGAAAAAAGAAATAAAGGTTTTAAGAAATTCGTTCTTTAATTTCCAATACATATTTAGATCTCTATTTTAAGATAATTGAGATGCATCTCGTCGGCAAAAAAGGAAATACGAATAATAAATAATGTAGAGAATCTAAATTTATTTCACCTCCAGCAATTCATTTTAGCCGAAGCTTAGTCAAAGGCTTGAAATGCTGAAAGTATTCGTCTTACTAAAGAGACATAATTCTCGATTTGCTAAGTTGAGATTTTAGTAATGGAACAATTCTATGAATGCATTACTCATAGAGTGCTTTTAAAATATCATAAAATATGAAATGCCTTACTCTCTACTTGAACCTTTATAGTAATTTGTCGTCTATCTACTTTTGAAATAAAATTTTCCTCATTTTAGATCTCTCTCTCTCTGTGAACAATTTATAAGATAAAAAATAGATATCTTGATTTTGAAAAATCCCATTTATAATTAAATCACTAATGGCCTTCCATTAAAAAGCTGCTCATGTCAATATTAACAGAGGGTGGGAAATAAGCCTTTTTCGTTATTTCTATTTCAATCTCTTGAAAGAGACTTAATTCTTTTAAACTTCATTGATTTAAATGTCTTTTCGCTTTTGACTCTACTCTCGATTAAAGAATATGCTTGTTAAATTTTATTTAAGTTATTCTTGAATTCCCTTGAGCAAATTATCTTAACCGATTAAATAGATATATCTTAGACTGTTATAAGAGTGTATTGCATTAATTTACTCGATGTTAAAAATTATAAACTTGAACCAACTATCGAATAGGATTGTTTAACTCTCGATGATTAAGTTTTATTTAATATTTTGAACTTCTAGATCTTTACTATAAGTTTAACTTTCCATTAAGGATCTTTAAAACAGATTTTCAATATATTAACGAGATATTCGTTTCCTTCTATACTTTGCAAAGCTTAATGAAGAATGCTTTAATCAACACATATAAAAATGGGAACATGATAATTTATGTTTGGTTGTTTTCCTTTCAACATAAAACTCGTTACAACTAGAAAGGATTAAAAAGTTTACTGAAGAAAGAAATAAAGGTTTTAAGAAATTCGTTCCTTAATTTACAATACATATTTAGATCTCTATTTTGAGATAATTGAGATGCATCTCGTCGGCAAAAAAGGAAATGCGAAGATTAAGAAATGTAGAGAATCTAAATTTAAATAACCTCCAGCAATTCATCATAGCCGAAACTAAGTCAAAGGCTTGCAATGCTTCGTTGAAAGTATTCGTCTTACTAAATCGATTTGCTAAGTTAAGATTTTAGTAATGGAACAATTCTATGAAGGCAATATTCTTAGAGTGCTCTTAAAATATCATAAAATATGAAATAGCTCACTCTCAACTTGAATCTTTATAGTAATTTGTCTTCTTTCTTTTTATGAAACAAAGTTTTCCTCATTTTAGATCTCTCTCTCTCTCTCTGTGAACAATTTATAAGATAGAAAATAGATATCTTGATTTTGAAAAATCCCATTTATAATTAAATCACTAATGGCCTTCCATTAAAAAGCTGCTCATGTCAATATTAACATGAGGGTGGGAAATAAGCCTTTTTCGTTATTTCTATTTCAATCTCTTGAAAGAGACTTAATTCTTTTAAACTTCATTGATTTAAATGTCTTTTCGCTTTTGACTCTACTCTCGATTAAAGAATATGCTTGTTAAATTTTATTTAAGTTATTCTTGAATTCCCTTGAGCAAATTATCTTAACCGATTAAATAGATATATCTTAGACTGTTATAAGAGTGTATTGCATTAATTTACTCGATGTTAAAAATTATAAACTTGAACCAACTATCGAATAGGATTGTTTAACTCTCGATGATTAAGTTTTATTTAATATTTTGAACTTCTAGATCTTTACTATAAGTTTAACTTTCCATTAAGGATCTTTAAAACAGATTTTCAATATATTAACGAGATATTCGTTTCCTTCTATACTTTGCAAAGCTTAATGAAGAATGCTTTAATCAACACATATAAAAATGGGAACATGATAATTTATGTTTGGTTGTTTTCCTTTCAAACACAAAACTCGTTACAACTAGTAAGGATTGAAAAATTTAATGAAGACAAGAAATAAAGGTTTTAAGAAATTCGTTCTTTAATTTCCAATACATATTTAGATCTATTTTTTGAGATAATTGAGATGCATCTCGTCGGCAAAAAAGGAAATGCGAAGATTAAGAAATGTAGAGAATCTAAATTTAAATAACCTCCAGCAATTCATCATAGCCGAAACTTAGTCAAAGGCTTGCAATGCTTCGTTGAAAGTATTCGTCTTACTAAGTCTATTTGCTAAGTTAAGATTTTAGTAATGGAACAATTCTATGAAGGCAATATTCTTAGAGTGCTCTTAAAATATCATAAAATATGAAATAGCTCACTCTCAACTTGAATCTTTATAGTAATTTGTCTTCTTTCTTTTTATGAAACAAAGTTTTCCTCATTTTAGATCTCTCTCTCTCTCTCTGTGAACAATTTATAAGATAGAAAATAGATATCTTGATTTTGAAAAATCCCATTTATAATTAAATCACTAATGGCCTTCCATTAAAAAGCTGCTCATGTCAATATTAACATGAGGGTGGGAAATAAGCCTTTTTCGTTATTTCTATTTCAATCTCTTGAAAGAGACTTAATTCTTTTAAACTTCATTGATTTAAATGTCTTTTCGCTTTTGACTCTACTCTCGATTAAAGAATATGCTTGTTAAATTTTATTTAAGTTATTCTTGAATTCCCTTGAGCAAATTATCTTAACCGATTAAATAGATATATCTTAGACTGTTATAAGAGTGTATTGCATTAATTTACTCGATGTTAAAAATTATAAACTTGAACCAACTATCGAATAGGATTGTTTAACTCTCGATGATTAAGTTTTATTTAATATTTTGAACTTCTAGATCTTTACTATAAGTTTAACTTTCCATTAAGGATCTTTAAAACAGATTTTCAATATATTAACGAGATATTCGTTTCCTTCTATACTTTGCAAAGCTTAATGAAGAATGCTTTAATCAACACATATAAAAATGGGAACATGATAATTTATGTTTGGTTGTTTTCCTTTCAACACAAAACTCGTTACAACTAGTAAGGATTGAAAAATTCAATGAAGAAAGAAATAAAGGCTTTTATAAATTCGTTCTTTAATTTTCAATACATTTTTAGATCTCTATTTTGAGATAATTGAGATGCATCTCGTCGGCAAAAAAGGAAATGCGAAGATTAAGAAATGTAGAGAATCTAAATTTAAATAACCTCCAGCAATTCATCATAGCCGAAACTTAGTCAAAGGCTTGCAATGCTTCGTTGAAAGTATTCGTCTTACTAAGTCTATTTGCTAAGTTAAGATTTTAGTAATGGAACAATTCTATGAAGGCAATATTCTTAGAGTGCTCTTAAAATATCATAAAATATGAAATAGCTCACTCTCAACTTGAATCTTTATAGTAATTTGTCTTCTTTCTTTTTATGAAACAAAGTTTTCCTCATTTTAGATCTCTCTCTCTCTCTCTGTGAACAATTTATAAGATAGAAAATAGATATTTGGAATTCGAAAAATCCCATTTATAATTAAATCACTAATGGCCTTCCATTAAAAAGCTGCTCATGTCAATATTAACATGAGGGTGGGAAATAAGCCTTTTTCGTTATTTCTATTTCAATCTCTTGAAAGAGACTTAATTCTTTTAAACTTCATTGATTTAAATGTCTTTTCGCTTTTGACTCTACTCTCGATTAAAGAATATGCTTGTTAAATTTTATTTAAGTTATTCTTGAATTCCCTTGAGCAAATTATCTTAACCGATTAAATAGATATATCTTAGACTGTTATAAGAGTGTATTGCATTAATTTACTCGATGTTAAAAATTATAAACTTGAACCAACTATCGAATAGGATTGTTTAACTCTCGATGATTAAGTTTTATTTAATATTTTGAACTTCTAGATCTTTACTATAAGTTTAACTTTCCATTAAGGATCTTTAAAACAGATTTTCAATATATTAACGAGATATTCGTTTCCTTCTATACTTTGCAAAGCTTAATGAAGAATGCTTTAATCAACACATATAAAAATGGGAACATGATAATTTATGTTTGGTTGTTTTCCTTTCAACACAAAACTCGTTACAACTAGAAAGGATTGAAAAGTTTACTGAAGAAAGAAATAAAGGCTTTAAGAAATTCGTTCCTTAATTTACAATACATATTTAGATCTATATTTTGAGATAATTGAGATGCATCTCGTCGGCAAAAAAGGAAATGCGAAGAATAAGAAATGTAGAGAATCTAAATTTAATTAACCTCCAGCAATTCATTTTAGCCGAAACTTAGTCAAAGGCTTGCAATGCTTCGTTGAAAGTATTCGTCTTACTAAGTCGATTTGCTAAGTTAAGATTTTAGTAATGGAACAATTCTATGAAGGCAATATTCTTAGAGTGCTCTTAAAATATCATAAAATATGAAATAGCTCACTCTCAACTTGAATCTTTATAGTAATTTGTCTTCTTTCTTTTTATGAAACAAAGTTTTCCTCATTTTAGATCTCTCTCTCTCTGTGAACAATTTATAAGATAGAAAATAGATATCTTGATTTTGAAAAATCCCATTTATAATTAAATCACTAATGGCCTTCCATTAAAAAGCTGCTCATGTCAATATTAACATGAGGGTGGGAAATAAGCCTTTTTCGTTATTCCTATTTCAATCTCTTGAAAGAGACTTAATTCTTTTAAACTTCATTGATTTAAATGTCTTTTCGCTTTTGACTCTACTCTCGACTAAAGAATATGCTTGTTACATTTTATTTGAGTTATTCTTGAATTCCCATGAGCAAATTATCTTAACCGATTAAATAGATATATCTTAGACTGTTATAAGAGTGTATTGCATTAATTTACTCGATGTTAAAAATTATAAACTTGAACCAACTATCGAATAGGATTGTTTAACTCTCGATGATTAAGTTTTATTTAATATTTTGAACTTCTAGATCTTTACTATAAGTTTAACTTTCCATTAAGGATCTTTAAAACAGATTTTCAATATATTAACGAGATATTCGTTTCCTTCTATACTTTGCAAAGCTTAATGAAGAATGCTTTAATCAACACATATAAAAATGGGAACATGATAATTTATGTTTGGTTGTTTTCCTTTCAACACAAAACTCGTTACAACTAGAAAGGATTGAAAAATTTAATGAAGAAAGAAATAAAGGCTTTTATAAATTCGTTCTTTAATTTCCAATACATATTTAGATCTATTTTTTGAGATAATTGAGATGCATCTCGTCGGCAAAAAAGGAAATGCGAAGATTAAGAAATGTAGAGAATCTAAATTTAAATAACCTCCAGCAATTCATCATAGCCGAAACTTAGTCAAAGGCTTGCAATGCTTCGTTGAAAGTATTCGTCTTACTAAGTCTATTTGCTAAGTTAAGATTTTAGTAATGGAACAATTCTATGAAGGCAATATTCTTAGAGTGCTCTTAAAATATCATAAAATATGAAATAGCTCACTCTCAACTTGAATCTTTATAGTAATTTGTCTTCTTTCTTTTTATGAAACAAAGTTTTCCTCATTTTAGATCTCTCTCTCTCTCTCTGTGAACAACTTATAAGATAGAAAATAGATATCTGGATTTTGAAAAATCCCATTTATAATTAAATCACTAATGGCCTTCCATTAAAAAGCTGCTCATGTCAATATTAACATTAGGGTGGGAAATAAGCCTTTTTCGTTATTTCTATTTCAATCTCTTGAAAGAGACTTAATTCTTTTAAACTTCATTGATTTAAATGTCTTTTCGCTTTTGACTCTACTCTCGATTAAAGAATATGCTTGTTAAATTTTATTTAAGTTATTCTTGAATTCCCTTGAGCAAATTATCTTAACCGATTAAATAGATATATCTTAGACTGTTATAAGAGTGTATTGCATTAATTTACTCGATGTTAAAAATTATAAACTTGAACCAACTATCGAATAGGATTGTTTAACTCTCGATGATTAAGTTTTATTTAATATTTTGAACTTCTAGATCTTTACTATAAGTTTAACTTTCCATTAAGGATCTTTAAAACAGATTTTCAATATATTAACGAGATATTCGTTTCCTTCTATACTTTGCAAAGCTTAATGAAGAATGCTTTAATCAACACATATAAAAATGGGAACATGATAATTTATGTTTGGTTGTTTTCCTTTCAACACAAAACTCGTTACAACTAGTAAGGATTGAAAAATTCAATGAAGAAAGAAATAAAGGCTTTTATAAATTCGTTCTTTAATTTTCAATACATTTTTAGATCTCTATTTTGAGATAATTGAGATGCATCTCGTCGGCAAAAAAGGAAATGCGAAGATTAAGAAATGTAGAGAATCTAAATTTAAATAACCTCCAGCAATTCATCATAGCCGAAACTTAGTCAAAGGCTTGCAATGCTTCGTTGAAAGTATTCGTCTTACTAAGTCTATTTGCTAAGTTAAGATTTTAGTAATGGAACAATTCTATGAAGGCAATATTCTTAGAGTGCTCTTAAAATATCATAAAATATGAAATAGCTCACTCTCAACTTGAATCTTTATAGTAATTTGTCTTCTTTCTTTTTATGAAACAAAGTTTTCCTCATTTTAGATCTCTCTCTCTCTCTCTGTGAACAATTTATAAGATAGAAAATAGATATCTTGATTTTGAAAAATCCCATTTATAATTAAATCACTAATGGCCTTCCATTAAAAAGCTGCTCATGTCAATATTAACATGAGGGTGGGAAATAAGCCTTTTTCGTTATTTCTATTTCAATCTCTTGAAAGAGACTTAATTCTTTTAAACTTCATTGATTTAAATGTCTTTTCGCTTTTGACTCTACTCTCGATTAAAGAATATGCTTGTTAAATTTTATTTGAGTTATTCTTGAATTCCCTTGAGCAAATTATCTTAACCGATTAAATAGATATATCTTAGACTGTTATAAGAGTGTATTGCATTAATTTACTCGATGTTAAAAATTATAAACTTGAACCAACTATCGAATAGGATTGTTTAACTCTCGATGATTAAGTTTTATTTAATATTTTGAACTTCTAGATCTTTACTATAAGTTTAACTTTCCATTAAGGATCTTTAAAACAGATTTTCAATATATTAACGAGATATTCGTTTCCTTCTATACTTTGCAAAGCTTAATGAAGAATGCTTTAATCAACACATATAAAAATGGGAACATGATAATTTATGTTTGGTTGTTTTCCTTTCAACACAAAACTCGTTACAACTAGAAAGGATTTAAAACTTTACTGAAAGAAAGAAATAAAAGATTTAAGAAATTCGTTCTTTAATTTCCAATACATATTTAGATCTCTATTTTGAGATAATTGAGATGCATCTCGTCGGCAAAAAAGGAAATGCGAAGATTAAATAATGTAGAGAATCTAAATTTAAATAACCTCCAGCAATTCATCATAGCCGAAACTTAGTCAAAGGCTTGCAATGCTTCGTTGAAAGTATTCGTCTTACTAAGATCTATTTGCTAAGTTAAGATTTTAGTAATGGAACAATTCTATGAAGGCAATATTCTTAGAGTGCTCTTAAAATATCATAAAATATGAAATAGCTCACTCTCAACTTGAATCTTTATAGTAATTTGTCTTCTTTCTTTTTATGAAACAAAGTTTTCCTCATTTTAGATCTCTCTCTCTCTCTCTGTGAACAATTTATAAGATAGAAAATAGATATCTGGATTTTGAAAAATCCCATTTATAATTAAATCACTAATGGCCTTCCATTAAAAAGCTGCTCATGTCAATATTAACATGAGGGTGGGAAATAAGCCTTTTTCGTTATTTCTATTTCAATCTCTTGAAAGAGACTTAATTCTTTTAAACTTCATTGATTTAAATGTCTTTTCGCTTTTGACTCTACTCTCGATTAAAGAATATGCTTGTTAAATTTTATTTAAGTTATTCTTGAATTCCCTTGAGCAAATTATCTTAACCGATTAAATAGATATATCTTAGACTGTTATAAGAGTGTATTGCATTAATTTACTCGATGTTAAAAATTATAAACTTGAACCAACTATCGAATAGGATTGTTTAACTCTCGATGATTAAGTTTTATTTAATATTTTGAACTTCTAGATCTTTACTATAAGTTTAACTTTCCATTAAGGATCTTTAAAACAGATTTTCAATATATTAACGAGATATTCGTTTCCTTCTATACTTTGCAAAGCTTAATGAAGAATGCTTTAATCAACACATATAAAAATGGGAACATGATAATTTATGTTTGGTTGTTTTCCTTTCAACACAAAACTCGTTACAACTAGTAAGGATTGAAAAATTTAATGAAGAAAGAAATAAAGGCTTTTATAAATTCGTTCTTTAATTTCCAATACATATTTAGATCTCTATTTTGAGATAATTGAGATGCATCTCGTCGGCAAAAAAGGAAATGCGAAGATTAAGAAATGTAGAGAATCTAAATTTAAATAACCTCCAGCAATTCATCATAGCCGAAACTTAGTCAAAGGCTTGCAATGCTTCGTTGAAAGTATTCGTCTTACTAAGATCTATTTGCTAAGTTAAGATTTTAGTAATGGAACAATTCTATGAAGGCAATATTCTTAGAGTGCTCTTAAAATATCATAAAATATGAAATAGCTCACTCTCAACTTGAATCTTTATAGTAATTTGTCTTCTTTCTTTTTATGAAACAAAGTTTTCCTCATTTTAGATCTCTCTCTCTCTCTCTGTGAACAATTTATAAGATAGAAAATAGATATCTTGATTTTGAAAAATCCCATTTATAATTAAATCACTAATGGCCTTCCATTAAAAAGCTGCTCATGTCAATATTAACATGAGGGTGGGAAATAAGCCTTTTTCGTTATTCCTATTTCAATCTCTTGAAAGAGACTTAATTCTTTTAAACTTCATTGATTTAAATGTCTTTTCGCTTTTGACAATGCTTTCGAATGTACAATTTGTGTTCTTATACTGACCTTACCCTCTTTATCTTACTTCTCTCTTCCCCTAATGTTTTATCAATTTTTTTTTATAATTTAATTTTTATTAAATTTATTTTTTTCATTCTAGCCGCTATTACTATAATAAGTATTTAATTCATTTCTCTTCTTGCGTCAGCATTTTTGTAAGAATGTTTATATATGGTTTAATTATAATCACATTGATTTTTATAATCAATAGTTATTATATAATTTTCATTGACAGACATTAACTTTATTTAAATATTTCTTATAATTTTAATCACTACATGTTTACTAAATATGAAGAATTATTATAATCTTATTCATCATTATTTTTCTTCTCTTCATTATAATATAATTCTCTTTATATTATCTTTATTTTTGATTGTAAAATATTTATTAGTCAAATTGATTTATTATAGTTTTATGAAGGTTCTTGTTTAAAAATTACTATCAAAAAACTATAATAAATCAATTTGACTAATAAATATTTTACCATCAAAAATAAAGATAATATAAAGAGAATTATAATATAATGAAGAGAAGAAAAATAATGATGAATAAGATTATAATAATTCTTCATATTTAGTAAACATGTAGTGATTAAAATTATAAGAAATATTTAAATAAAGTTAATGTCTGTCAATGAAAATTATATAATAACTATTGATTATAAAAATCAATGTGATTATAATTAAACCATATATAAACATTCTTACAAAAATGCTGACGCAAGAAGAGAAATGAATTAAATACTTATTATAGTAATAGCGGCTAGAATGAAAAAAATAAATTTAATAAAAATAAAATTTATAAAACGTTAGGGGAGGAGAAAAGTAAGATAAAGAGGGTAAGGTCAGTAAAAGAACACAGTTGAAAATAAGCCACTGCTTATGAATTTTAATCTGCTAAATTGTTGTTGCTCAATTTTATATCTATTACAATCGATCTATAAGAAAAAACTATTAAATTTATAAAAAATGAGACAACTTTTTATTATTTTATTATTAGTTTAATATAGAACCTAAATGAGTGATTTTTATATAAAGGCTTTTAATACGATTCAACTGACACGTATAAAGCCCACAGCTTGTTGACATCTTTCTTAGTTAAGGGCTTGATAATCTACAAAAGCCTCTTTCCCAGGTGAATTATACGAAAGGTTAAGTCTAGTATACATCCTTGCTGTGTGTTACATCCAAGATCACTCTTTTTGTAGTAAAAAACGTTTTAAAAGGGGTTGAGTCTTGGCGAATATTCTACTTTGATGGGTGGCTTTAACTATTAATACCCCAAGTCAGTTATTTACAATATTTGTGTGTCGTATAAAATTAATTAAGATAGATAAGATTATTATAGAAAATTGGTAGCTTTAGTAATTTATTAGATGTTTCTGTTTGTGGTAGTATAGTGCTCTACACTTAAGTTATCAAAATGATGAGATCGCTTAATTAATTATTATAAACTTTGCAACCTCTATTATAATACTTTTGAAATCCCGAGGGATACAAGAACTATATCTATGACCCACATTCTTTTCAATATTCACAACTCCATATGAGAGCAATAAGACCCCCTAGTCGCCGGCTGACTAAACCCAGAATCTACTATTTGACAATCTCTTATTTGACGCCTTCATACAAAGACATCTTTTAAACAGCGCCTAAACATTCTCATGAGCAAAATTTTTTAGTAAATTGAAGTCACGGGTCTCTCTTACACGTGGATAGTTGAATTCTTGGTACTCACTTCACGCTCTCAAATTCGACATTAGTGGACGAGACCTTGAATGCAACTGTCAAAATGGGGAAGGAAGATGGCGTGCGCCATATTGGAGCCTCTCATGATGATTCAAAAAATTACCAAACCATGGGAAACATCTTGGATCGTATGACGGACTTATCGCTACCCCTCATCAGACAAGCTCATACAATAGTATTAATTGCGAGATTTAGGGAAAAAGCACAACGAAACATGTTATGCTATAAAAGCAATGAGTGTACGAATCCCAGAAAATTTATCATTAATAACAGCTGTCAGGACACCATAGGCTCAGGACCAAGCTAATTGGTATCCGAATACTCTTGAGTAGCAAAATGCAAAAGACTCTTTTGCAAAGCACTGCATTCCGCCTATCGAAAACTATATTACTCTAGTGCTAAAGCTATTAGCATAAACCCTATCTAAATCAGGATTCCAGGCACCCTAGTCTATAAAAGTCAAACTGGTCAATTTGGGGGCAGTACTCTACAAGGCCCTAAAGCAATACGGATACAACATTCATTTCACTACATGGAGTCGACTTATTAAAATTCTGAGGGACGAGTGATTTTGAAAATTCCATCTACCTATCGTCATGAGCAAAAATATACCTCTAATATTCTTTGACAAGTAAACAGCTTCCTATTCAGATATTTGTTGTTCACTAGCTCAGGCTGTGCCCTCTCGATCGAGGTACGATTCTACTATGGTGGCTTGCTTGCGACAAGCACTGTGAAAATTCAATATTAGAACATCAAAAAGAGATGTTTTCTTAAGCTTGACAATCTAATTGTCTCCCACTAATTAAGATCCAATCATAAATAATGTGACAGTGGACAACATCATGAACCGACCTTCTGATAGAGACAAGCTCCCTCAAGTCAGTAAGCAAATAAAGGCAAAGAAGAGAACGCGTCATGAAGAGATTCAAGGCCGCCCTCAACAAGCACACCGTGGATTAATTGATGAAAGAAGCATCGAAATTCAGACAAAAGCTTTGAAGAGTGCGAAGAAATCAGGGAACAAAACCGTTAGAGGCAAGAGCAGCTAAATACTTTGAGAGAAATTAGCGAATTTGTGAAATGATTTAAATGATAATAAGTTTCAAGTAATTGTATTTTGATTAATTTCTATTGTCTACAAAAATTATAAATAATAGCATTGGGATTTTAGCAGTTTCTAATAATTTTTGCTATTTAAGAAATTGTTTACCTACAATAAGAGTGACCTTGGATGTAACACACAGCAAGGATGTATACTAGACTTAACCTTTCGTATAATTCACCTGGGAAAGAGGCTTTTGTAGATTTTCAAGCCCGTAACTAAGAAAGATGTCAACAAGCTATGAGCTTTATACGTGTCAGTTGAATCGTATTAAAAGCCTTTATATAAAAATCACTCATTTAGGTTCTATATTAAACTAATAATATAAAAGTTGTCTCATTTTTTATAAATTTAATAGTTATTTCGGATATGAGGTCAAAGCAACCCCCATAATGTATATTTTTTGTTATTGTAGTTTGATAGAGTTTTTAACGCTGAATTATAGTAGCTATTAAATTACGAGCGTGCGATCAATATTTTTCGAGATATGTCCCCAGATAGGTTCACATTTTATAAATAAAGTTATAGTAAAATTATAAAAAATTAAAAAATTTTTCATAAAAATCTAATTTTTCCTTAAAATATGAATTAAGAGGATTGAATGAAAATTTAAAGAATTTATTGAATTTATCAAAATATTATCATAATAAATTATTTGACTTTTTATTTATATAATAAAAGCAAATTTAAGTTATTATGATAAATTTAATAAATTCTATAAATTTTAATTAATTCCTCTAAATTCATTTATTAAGGAAAAATAAGACTTTTATAAAAAAATGGAAATTTTTTAATAATTTTAACTATAACTTTATTTATAAAATGTGAACTTATCTAAAACCATATCTCGAAAACTATTGAAAGCACACTCAAAGTTTAATATATACTATAACTAAGCGTTAAAAACACTATAAAACTACAACAACAAAAATATATACTAAATGAGGGGATGGGGTGTACAATTCTGGAATTTTTTGAAATTCCAGCACCATTCTGGAACACCAGATCCAATGAATCTGGAATTCCAGATACAGAACTGGAATTCCAGATACAGTTCTGGAATTCCAATTCTGTGCAGGGGTATCTCAATATATGATATCAAATATAATTATAGTTATAATGGATTTTTTTAAAAAAAAAGTATTCAATATAATTTTATATATTATCATTAGTCATATGTTTAAATGAATTATTTATTGAAATATGATCAATATTTCAATGTTTTTTCATAAAAAGTTTAAATTTTAAACATTAATCTTTTATCTCTATTGCTATTATTTTTACATATAAAATTTTAATTTGTCTATTTATTGAAAATTCATCAATAACATTAATATCTAAATCTATAGAATTTAAAAACTTTTCTTAACGTTGATTTTTTATCGGTTCAATTATACAATAAAACATAAATAAGTAAAATATTTTAAGTTTTGAAGTTGTTTTCCTGTTGGAAGTATTTCTATGATATTTTAATTTTTAAAAATATATATAATCCATAGTATGAAGAATACGTATTATATTTCCTGTTAATTTAATTGTAATAAAGGTCGAGGGACGTGAGGGACATAAAATTCAATCTTAAATGAAATGTTTTATTTGAAAATTTTGTATCAATAAAAAAACCATTAAATATTAATTATCAAATAATCAAATTAATTAACCGTCACAATGTTAAAAATTTTAATCTTAAATAGATATTATCCTAAGTTTTAAAAGAATTACACTTAAAAAACTTTTATACAAAAGATAAATTAAATTAAATGTGAGTTAAGAATTCGACATTAATTTAAAATTAAATAGATATTCTTAAAATTTAGATATATTAATCTTTAAAAGCAGCACCTATTTTCTCCAATTAATATATTATTTATATTCCAAAGAAATTTCACATAAATTTAAACTTGATTTAGTTGTTTCAAAAAAATTGCAAAAGCCTTATTATTCATCTAACTGCAAGACATATTTTTAAAATGGCCTATATACTTTAATTTTACTAATACTAATAAAATGAACTATTTAAAAATTAAAAAGCATTTGAGATATCCGCTTATTTGTTTCAGATGTTTATTTTAGAATATAAAATAAGTATTTTTATTTTTCACAAAATTATTTAAATTACAATGAGAATACCTTTATAATTGTAATAATTAATACTACTAATTATAAGTACTTTTATTCATTAAGCTTTAAAGACTCTTATTAATAGATTCAAAAAATATGATATATTTGCTAAAATTGAAGTGATTATTGAAAATATGTTGAATGATTAAATATTAATAACATCCTAATTCTCAATACTTTTTTAATCATAATCTCTATTTTTAAAATTATTAAAAATAATATAATTATTCTTGAATTTGTAATCATAAAAAAATATTATTAAACTCAATTATTATTATTTTAATATTATAAATAGTAAATTTATTTGAAAACATTTAAATAAGATTTTTTTAAATTTACATTTAATAGATGAAATAATAGTTTTATTGTAGGTTTTTGTTATAAAAACTTGAAAATTATTTATTATGTCTAAAATTATATAAATTATATTTTATTTAAACATATCGTAAATGTTAAACTAGATATATCTAAGGTAAAAATGATAAATAATAAATTATTTATTCCTTTTCATCTAACCTTTACTTTAAGCGAAAAAATAATTTTCAGAAATTCCAGATCTATTGAATCTGGAATTCCAGATACAGTTCTGGAATTCCAGTTCTGTATCTGGAACGTTTTTCACCATTCTGGAATATTTTTCACCAATCTGGAATTCCAGAATGGTGCTGGAATTTCAAAAAATTCCAGAATTGTACACCCCATCCAAATGAGGAATCGTGTTTGATCCCACATTAAATATTTATAGCAATTCGAAATGAGTAGAGGAATATGACGCTAATAAAAATTGATTATAAGAATTGGCTCAATCAGCAAGATAACATTAAATTTGCAAAATCGTTTTCAATATTATTTCATGAATTAATGAAGTGAGAAAGTTGTGGACAATGTTAGGAACAAATGGGAATAAGGTTTTCAGGGATTCAGTGTTTCAACCTGCTTTAAAATAAAGAATATAAATTCGAGTGTTAGTATGTGTCTCAAGAAATGAGTTGATTATTCATCAATTGAATCAATAATTAAAGAGGGAAATTTACCATAATAACTTACAAGATAAAACATTATATAAAATGCAGCTATATTTAAAGTTGCTGGAAAATATATTCATTGTCAGCAGATTTTGCCTCGTCATATCAAGAAATGTAGAGCATTCTCTGAATTACATTATGTGATTAAGTTTGAATCCTGGTCACCCCCATTTTATAAAGTTGTGACTGATTGATTGATTGATTTCATTGAGTATTTTTGGCTTTCAAAAAACACAAAATAAATTATCTTATATTTTTTTTTAACATCTCTTCAAATTTGTATCCTTAGACACTTAAGAGCTAGAGAAATGAATGAAGTTTTCTAGTTATTCAAAATTTGGTGAGCAATATGACGCTAATAAAAATTTATTATAATAATTGGCTCCATCAGCAAGATAAATTTAAATTTACAAATTCGTTTTCAATATTATTTCATGAATTAATGAACTGAGAAAGTTGTGCACAATGTTAGGAACAAATGGGAATAAGGTTTTCAGGGATTTAGTGTTTCAGCCTGCTTTTATATCAAGAATTTAAATTCGAGTGTTAGTGTGTGTCTCAAGAAATGAGTTGATTATTCATCAATTAAATCAATAATTAAAGAGGGAAATTTACCATAATAACTTACAAGATAAAGCATTAAGTAAAATGCAGCTATTTATAAAATTGCTGGAAGATATATTCATTGT
>ARYC01006926.1:0-18724 GCA_000711775.1 Oxytricha trifallax
TGAAAAATAATGATTAATTTGATAAGTAAATTATAATATTATTATTCTTGGAAGTCAATAATATATTTTTCCTCAATGATTTCAAACAAAGAATTCTCCATGAAAAATATATAAAATTATTTATATTTGAACAGAATGTTATCTCAATCTCTTAATTTTGGTTATCATTTACATTACTTGAATATTATTGCAGTCCTTTTTAATAATTATTTCTTCATAAAATTATATTCAAGTAAATATTGAGTAAAAACAGAAGATAAATCCAAAAATGAATGATTAATCAATAAATTTTATAAACCATTTTAATATCAATTTTTAAAATCTAATTAAACACTACTCTATCTCCAAATTTCAATGACTTTGAGATAGAGTGCAATAGAGTAAACCCCAAAACCCCATGATGCAATTGAGTAATTTATTTGAGTAGGATTTAGTAAATTAAAGTAAGTAAGTTCATACATTAAGTTATAAAGTAAGTAGTCAAATATTAATATTTTCTTTTATCAAAATAAACTTCATTGAAATGTTGTCATACAAATAATAGAGTCCAAGAATCTGAACAACCTTTACAGTATCATAATGGGAATCGAATCTCCCTATTATCGAGGTAAACTCTTATTCAAAAATTAATTTCTACACATTAATACTTTATTGTGCTATAGTCTGGCTTACCGATTGCTATAATCCATTCTGGTTATCTTGGTTATTAGGTTACTCCATATTTTTTATATCAGCTTTTTCGATGCTCGTTAACCTAATGCTCATTCATACTATTTTTTATGATGCCATAGTTGTTGTTCACTTGCTTTATATGCTCTGTACAAATTCCATTTACTTGCTCTATTATATTTTTACTATTTAATTACATTTCTTTTTGTTTCTCTTCATTCACTTTTAAGATTGCCCCATCTAATTATCAAGCTTCTTTACTTGTTAGCTTAAATTTTTGCTTTAAATTTGATTTTCATTCAATAATTATTTCAAACTGTTGTATTGCTCCGTGAATCTTTTCACATGTGTGGCCAAGGATTCTTGGGATGCTACCCCTATCGTAGGCAATAAAGTTTTTATGTCTTATACCAAAACTGAAAAAGCGTTTTGTATTTTATCTTTTCCATCAGCTATTAGTTGTTGAATAACTTCAAAATCAATAAGGTCGACTTTATTTTATAAATCCTTTAATTAGTCACTGTTTTTGGGTTATGGGCCCATTGCCTCATTTGTAAGTCCAGTGAATTTTTTACTAATTACTCGCTCTATTTAATTCAATTCTGGGAAAGTAGAGTCTGACTCAGTTTCAAAATCTTCAGAGCCTGTAATCACCTATTATGAATCTAATGATTGGAGGCCAGATTAAATATTTTTATCACATTGAACTTTATCTGAAGAATTAACTGAATTAGAGTCTTTTGATTTATTTTCTGTTTTTTCCATGTTTTGTTAACATATTTTTATTGTCTTAAAATTTTTAGACTTATTTCTTAGTACTTTATTTTATGGGAGTATATTTTCTACTTTCACTTTTTCTGGAATTAAGAGTAGTGATGAGCCAGTTCCTATGGACTTATAATACTTACTTTTAAATTTTTTTTAGAGTGACATTTTTACATCTTTGTAAGTTTTTTCCCAAGTATGTTTTATTATTTCAGATAGGACAAAATCTTATTTTTTTGTTCTTCCATTTTAAGCTCTTGCTATTGTTCTTCGTTGAAGAACTGTGCAGTATAGTTAGATACTTCTTGATCAGAGATAATTTATTAATTCTTTTGGTCTTTTTAGACCTTTAGTTTAATTTATTTATTACTCATGCTTTTATTTTAAATAGGTTGATTTTTCTCTGACTTAAATAATAGTTGTTGTTACTAATTTTGGCAACAATTATTTTAAGCAGTTGCATTTGGAGGAAGTTCTCATTGATTCTAGAATTTAACTAATTTTAGATTATTAACCATATTCTTATTTAAATTTAAATTACCTTTTAAAACTTTTTTAAAAGCATGTTTAAATTTAGATTAATTAAAAAGTATAACAAACTCAGTAATCTATAACAAAGTATAACAAAATCTATAAGGACAAAACTCTGTAAACTATAACAAACTCTAACAAATTAATAAAAATTATAATTAACAACAATAAAAGTTTGAATTTGAGCTTTCTTATCAAAATCTAATGATAACACTAAATAAGATGGTCTGAGTATGGAATCTCATAAACTGATTGATTATAGGTTTGTAAAGATAGGGACCAAAAAAACATACTGTATCTAAAATTGATTTTCTTAAAAAATTCATTTGTGTTCAAGAATTTGTGACTTTTGCATTATTATAGTCTTGGGACTCTAATTTTACTTCTAATAGTATTGAAGAAATTCTATTTGAAAAGAAGTAAAAACTTAAAATCTCATAAAATTTACTAAAACATTTAAGGGGTCTCAAAATGAAAATAATCAAGACTATTTTAGCTAATTTATATAAAAATTAATAAAAAATGTTTTAAGTTTGAGATTAATTAATTTTAGGTTGATTAGTTTATATAAATGAGCTTTAGTTATTCATTTTAGATCATAAACTTAATAGCCTATTAGATAGGTATTGTTAAGTGGGTTTCTTTCCTAGTCAATAACCCCTTCCTCATGGAGGTGCTTCACGAGCTTTTTGGAGTTCTAGAGGTCATCAATTTATTTTTTCATTTAACTCATCTCATCTCTCACCCTTTTATTTTAGTCCATAATTATCTATTTTGATTTTGTGTGTGAGGGTGAGTTAAGCTTTGATTCTTCCTATTCTGATGGTCATGACTTTCTTTTGGAATTTTGCTTTAATAGATGAGCCGACCTTCCCTTATTTACTAAAGTAACAACTAATCAAGTATGCACTTACCACTAAATGTGATTGAGTTATTTAAAGCTTCCGCAAATTGTGGTTTCATATGGACGAAGCTATTTTATGAACTATCCAATCTAATTCTTCTTTTCTCTTTAGCCTTTATATCATTTCTTTTACCTCATCAGAATACAAAGAAAGTAGAGCATCTGTTATCCATTTTTTATCGAGATGGAGCCAATCACATTGATAAGGCAAAAATCTCAGCAATGATGGTTTATTTTCAGCGTACTATAGAAAATCATCCGCTGTGAGTCCCTCTATTTATGGGACAGCAGATACTATAATATCACATCTTTTCAAATACTACATAGTATTAAAAGCTATATTATTACCTCTTTTTCACCCCTTAAAATACTTTTAAATAAGAATATATTTGAGCAGTTTATCTTGGGCAGATAAGCCCCTCCCTCTTAAGTTAAAAAGTCGTATAACTCTTTCTTATTTCAAATCTACGATTAGACCTTGCTTACATGTACTGCCTGAAGATAATTTTCCATTGAGCAAAATTTTCAAAAACAAGATAGAAAGTGTTTGAGATAAAAAGGCAAGCTTATTAATTAGTAGATTAATTTAATAATAATAAGTTAATAATTTTACTTAAATATGTAAATTGTTTTAAAATCAATTGATTCTTCTATAGAGAATTCATATTGGTTTAAAATTATAAAGATTTAAAAGGAAAATGGAACAAAACCCTAAACCAAATTTCAATTAGTTAGACATTAGAAAATTCTATCAATCGCAAAATAAGTCAGATAGTTATGATGATGAACTCGACAGCTTATCATGTAAAGATGTTGCCAGTTAAGATTCATAATAAGAGGAAATAATAATAAGCAAAACATCTTCTTTAATAGTATCTGGTGAGTAACTCCAGATCCCCTGAACATGATATCTCTCACCCATTCTGATCTCTATAATCTCGAAAATAAAATTTTGTAAAATGAACAAGAACTTATAAACTTAAGTTATTCTCGATCCAAGAAAAATCTGAGTTCATTTACAAAAGAATAACTTGGAGAAAGTGCATTAACAAAGGAATAAGTAATTGAATCTTAAAAAAAGCTTTTAAAACTTTTAGAGTTAAATGGTTCTTTTAAGTCCTGTTAAACATAAATTTAAGATTCAAACACTAATTTAAAAGGTTCAATGAAAATGAATTTTACACAACCTCAAGAAAACTTAGTTTAAAATGAGGTAAAAATAGAAATAATTACATTTATTGAAATTTTTAATTATTTTTTATTAGAAAAAAATCTTTAAGAGAATGAAAAGCAAAGTCGAAAATTAAAATAGCACAGTTAAATATAAGATCTATACTATATTAGAGAATGCACAAAAACTCAATTAATAAAGAGATTTAAGATAAGCATGTTTAAGCTTAATAAAGTATTAGAAACTAACAGTATAAATTAGGGGGATCAAGACCATATAGTATTTAATAAAAGATAAACAAGAACAAATCATATTAGATGGTTTATATAGAAAGCTTAAAAGGAAGAATTCTAAATGTAATCAGTCAAGTAGGTTCAAAATGAAATACAGCAATAAAAACTTGTTTTAGTGTCCTCATAATAAATTCGAAAAATCTTAAAGAATTAATTTTGAATGTGATTTAAAAAGGTTTATTAAATTGATTAAAGAGCAAACAATCTTGAATGTAAAAAACAGCGAAAACTTGCAGCAATGCATTACATCGACTCAATGAGTTAAGACAAGCTTTTGATTAACGTTGATGAGACCAGCTTGCAAAACCAGTCTTACCTAAGAAAATCCTTGAGCTTGAAAGGTGTGAGAAATTATAATTACAGATTGGTTAGAATGTTTAATGTCAACATTATTGCTGCTGCTTTTAGTGATGGGTGATTAGCGTATAGCTTGAACTTTGGAAAGAATAACATTATATCTTTTGTTTACTTCATCCTTTAGCTGATTTAGAACCAAGATTCTTCAACCCCTAATTGGAGGGAAAGAGTAATAATAATTTTTGATAATGCCACGTATCACAAAAGCGTATTTGTGTTAAAAAAATATAGGCTGTATAATCTTTCAATCATGTTTCTTGAACCTTATTAATTCAACCTTGCTCCAGTTGAAAAAGATTCCGCTATTAATAAGAAAGATACAATTTCATCACAAGACTCCCTCTCTTGAGAAGATTTTTTAAGCTAATTAATCACCTCTGTTAGTCTAATAGTTTTTTTGGATTAAGTAGTGCTTTTATAGTTGCTTAAAATCATCTCATTCTGCACTTATTTTGAAAGAATATTGAATAAAAGATTTTTAAATATATGACTTTGATGTTATTTATAAACTTAAATTCAACTAACTAATTATATAAAGAAGTAAAAATAATTAATTATTTTAATTTATTTCTTTAAATAACCTTAATCGATTAATTAACCCACAAAGTATTACTATTGTATTTGAAACAAAATTTTAAATAAATCAATTCTGTAATATTTACCTTTTCTATTTTTAAGATTAGACAATTATAATTAAATTTCTTTCAATACACTCTAATGATGTTAATATTATTTAAAATTTTAAATTCATTCGAAATTGAAACTTTGGGATCAACTTTGGTAATAAACTTTAATATCTTAAACCTAAGTTCACCCTGTATGTTAAATTAAATAAATTATATATATCAAACAATTTCTATTTATATTAAGCCCCTTTAATTTTTTTTCTTAGATAAGGAACCTTTCAAAATCTTTCCAGGATGCTTTCAGTAATGCAAGATTTTTCCTGCGACTTATTTTCAGAAACCTTTCAGCATCTCTTCAGGAAGCTTTCATGAATATTTAAATGGTACGAAAAAATTTTAGATATAGGGGGAACTCAAAAATAAACTTATATTAATTATTTATTTTAGATCATGTCCAGTAAAAGATAAATAAAAAAACGAGAAAAAGTGAAATAAGGCAAGGATGGAAAATTAAAATGTCCTCACTATAAATCTTGCAAAGAAAAATATGCGGGAGAGACTAAGAATGCAGTGTATATTCATGTCAGCAGAGATCATAAGAAACAAAGCTTAATCATCAATGCAGTCAAACCATTTATGTGCAGTTGCTCAAAACGATACACAAGAAAAACTGATTTAGTATATCATTAGCAACAAAAAGGTCATGAAAAAGCAAAAATAAATTCTTTCGAAGTTGATGTGAGAAATAAGAGAGAATCGATGAAACTTAGATATTGGGCAGAACTAAAATATTATGGTGAAGTTTTCGATGTGATAATTATGATTTATAATAGGAAATTGATAAATTTAATCAAAAACTTTATATATTAAAAAGTATTCTTATATATCAGACGCAGACGAAAGTACAGCACTCACTTAAAATGTAAGTTACAAAAAGAATATCTTTAATTTTTATTTTTTAGTGTTCCCACCTGGTAAGACCACAGGTGCCACAAGACAGGTGCTTCGCAGGGACACACAAGGAGGGGAACAAGAAACTGTAGAAAAGCTTGAAGATGAAAGACGATGACGATGATGATGAAGATAAGATGTTTTTTTAGAAATTTCCATTTTTAAATTTTATAATAAGTATTCTGATTAACTTTAATTAAATTATTAATTCACTAAATTTTCTATATTTTATATTATGAATGTCAGACCAATCTCACCCAGATACCAGATACAACTTAGGTTATGACACAATGACTGACGAGAAGATTATGTCTATTCCAATAGAATTAGTCCAAGATAAAGGTTTTGTGTTTTTATGGACTACGAATGCTAAAAAATCATTGTGTGAAACTTATCTCACTGGAAGGGGCTAAAAAATCGTAACTACTGTAGATTCACTAAAATCAGATGACGGAGAGAATTTAATAAGTGGTCTTGGCAGGGTACTTCAACATTGTAAGGAAAAATGCGTAGTTGGAATAAAGAGCAACATGGCTTACAAAAATGCAAAGTTCAATTTACAGAAAATCAAGAAAGCTATAATAGACATGAGAAGACTCGGTTCATAAAAACCTACTAAAATTTATAAATGATTGAAGAGTTTTGCCCGGGTGGCCACTTCTTGATGTAACGCTAGATGGATAAACAGGGACCTGGATGGGTCGGATTTGGACTAATCTAAAAGAATGCTTAATTTGGAACACAAAGAAGGAATCTGAGTAAGTGTCATATATTGTTGCAGAAGAGAATTTAATATATTCAAAGCTCAATTAAAATTAATTGTTTACTCTAAATTTTAAAATTCTTAGTTAATTATAAATTACTCAAATAATAGAACACTAAATAAAAACAGAATTAAGTTTTAAAAAATATGATGTTATTTGTTAATAATAAGTTATTAATTAAACTTTATCATAATTTAATTATTCAGACATAAATATTTAAAGTTATTTGCCTTTTTTGATTATATTTATATATTTATTGTAACACTTATTTATTAAATGATATAACATCATATTTTTTAAAACTTAATTCTGTTTTATTTCGTGTTATATAATTCGAGTAATTTATAATACTCTATCGCACTCTATCTCAAAGTCATTGAAATTTGAAGATAGAGTAGTGTTTAATTAGATTTCAAAAATTAATATTAAAATGGTGTATATAATTTATTGATTAATCATTCATTTTTGGATTTATATTCTGTTTTTACTCAATATATGTTTTCAATGAAATAAATAAACTGATATTTAGTCCATATTGTAAAAAAAAATATTGAACTAAGAAACTAATTATAAACTCTCATTTAAAAACATCATTTTCATAGCGATTAAATTTTTAATCGCCTTTTCTCTTCTTGCAGTCATATAATCATCATTCACATCATCAATAGGACTCATAAAATCCTTTTAACTTCAACTTACCGCTAATGGTCTTTGAAGGTTGCTCTTAATTAAAGATGATTTGATTTAACCACAAAAATAGATGACAAATTGTGATAGAGTTTTTGCTTTTTTATTCCTTGTAAACGTCTATACTTTCTCAACTAGTTTTATGAAGAAAAATTTCTCTGACTTTTGAAAAGAGTCAATAAAAAAGAATATATGATAATGTGGCCCTTAAATGTTAAAAATCCTCATAATGAAAAATCATTTTTGTCAACAGAAAATTGAATCTCAAATGAGCAACAGTAAAAAGGTATATGCATGAATTGCTTGCTAATGATGGAAAAGAATAAAGAAACTTTTATTAAAAACATTTTAATGAGAAAAATCAATTATATGTTTATAATTATAAGTCGTAAACGTTTTTTCATATATTATTCATTAAAGTCTAATAATAATTGTTAATATTAATATCTTAATTACCAGCTTCTCTAGCAGCTTTGGTTTTTTAAATGGGGGATGTTAAAAATTATCTTCAATTATGCATATTCTTCTATTTGCCTCCACATTATTGATTTAGTATCTTTTCCATACATTAATTATTAGATAATTTTGGAAAAATAAGATTAAAAGTTTAGTATTGTTAAGGTCAAAAAGAATAGCAATATTCTAGCTCTTTATTTCTTCTTATTTATTATTAAGCTGCTGCTTTCATATGATAGTTTTAGTAAATCATTATTAATTTATTAATAAACCTAGATTGGTTGATGCTTAAAGGTAACTAACAATCTTGATTCATTTATTATCCAAGACATCATTTTAAAATTATGTTCTCTAAAGTTTCATATAATTTTTTAAATAAAAAATTGATCTTTTTATTAAAATATTTTTTATAAATCTAATAGATAGCAAGTTTACTAGTGGAAATATATAAAACTTAAATTGAAATATAACAAAAAATTAGTAAATATGTTTCTATAAAATTATTGTTTATTCATAATTAATAAAGACAAAGTCAGTCAATAATTTTTATTAAATTTTAAGCATACCGTCTTTCTTTTTATCTTTAAGTACTTTAAGCATAATTTTAAATAACTCAAAATATCTATTAACATTTATATTACTATAATTATTAAATTTTAATGGATATTTTAAAAAAAATAAAATATCAAAAGTTAATATGGGTTCTTTTTGATTATTTTTATTACTCCTAATGAATTAAATAATAGATAATGATAGTTGACTCAGATCAAATGCTGTAGAATTCCAAACTTATATTTCATTTAGAGCAGTTACAGGGAAAACTAATTTTTAACTAAATAAAAACTGAAGATATTTATAATTTTACTAAACAATTGTTTACAACTCCATGAAGATTTACATATTTTATTAATCTTTTTCTTAAAATACCCCTTTATCAATAATAATAAGATCACATTAAGGTCTTTGGGGACCCCGATCATTTATATATAGTAATTTATAAGGGTCAAGCCCTTTTTCATGATTAGAGTGCTCTTTGTTGTTCAGCACTATTTGTTCCTACTACTCTGATGTCGCTTTCACTTTCTCTTCTTCTTAATGATAATTCTGGTCTTCTTTGACATAATATTCTTGATGATTATGGTTCTACTAGATTACTGTTAGTGTTTGTCTCTAGAGTCTTCATAGTCCAATATATTTGTCAAAGTGGCTTCGTATTCCTTAACCTATTTAGTACTTAGCACATGTTTCAAGGTAGTGCTACCAATATTCTTAAGGTTTTTCCAGTTGCCTACTATTGAATTATCAATGTACATCCTCGGTTTGGGTTTGTTATTTATTATAATTTATATTAAATCCCAAGCATTAATAAGATTTATATCTTAATTTCTATTTCTGATATGGATCTTGTCAGGTTGTCACTTCACTCTATTTTCTGTTGAAGAGTTGTCTTTCCCCTAATGTTTTATTCCAACCATTAAGCACTTGTTTAGTCATTGGCGAGTTCATTCTGTGACTGGAGTTGGTGTGTACTTGTTTTATACAATATATCATTCTTATATGATACCTATTGTATGTTAGGGTCAGTGATAGGTACCTTTGTGGTTTGGTCAAAAATATTTTGTTTGTAGATAGGTAGACTGTTTTCTCCCTATAATAGTACTGGTAGTGCTTCTTCCCTATTTTATTCAGTTTTCTCCTGTTTAGTAGTGAAAAGGATTGAGAAAAGTTATCCTTAAAATATGAGATTTTTTTGTACGGGTCTCTAAGTTTGGTGTGTGCCTATTAACTGTGCAATACTGATGTCAGGATTAAAGAGTTCTTTCCAAAGTATGGTTTGTGGCTTGGATTATACAGGCTTACCCATTAAATTATAAGAAGGCAATACCTTTTCAGTGTTATTAAATAACATTGTATTTGAGGCCTTAGGTGTATTAATATTTTATTGTTGAAATAGATATTGAGATCTGGGCTGTTAATTTTTCATTTTTGGTTATTTAATAGGGGGTTAATCTTTATTTTTCTATTAGGTATACCTTTGGTTGTAGGCTTTTTGAAGAGACTTTATTCATAGTTAGTCTCAGACAAACTTTTGAAGCCTAATTGTTCTGGCTGGTAAATTGGTAGAGTGTTGGTGTGGGCTCCCTGTTTATTACTTTTGGACTTCCTTATGTTTATTTTCTTCTCGATTGTTTCTATGAATCTATTTGAGAAGTAGTCCGTCATATTAAGTTCTTCTAGTAAACACGTTAAGGTTAGCCTCTTAGTGAATGAGGTCCATACTTTGGTGTCCCATGATTGCGAAAACAGCTAATTCTACTGTTAGCTTTCATTGATGTATGATTGTAGTTATCCCTCGTCCTCATTTAGACTTTCTCCTTCCATTGAGATGGAGTGGGAGGGGTAGGTGTTTTTAATTGCCTTGTTGGAGTCGTGTAGCATTGGTGATTTAACGTTACTACCTCAGAGCAAGTTTAATTGCAATTTAATATTCCCCTTTATCAATTTTGTTTATCATATTTTCTAAACTTATTTTATAAATTATATCTTCATATTTATTCATTAAATAAACTATTTATAATCTAAATGGCAATTTTCAAATGCGAATACTTATAACAATAGTAATTAATTATGTTATTTAGAAGACTTAAACCTCTCAAATGTTTTAAAAGATAAAGAAAGTCTTTGTAATATAATTTTAAGCTTTTTATTGTAATATGGTCTTCTTTTATAGTTAAAGCTAAGAATATTTATACAATTTTTTTTATCAGAATTTATATTTAGATTTAAACTTCTCGATATATTATAAGTTGCAAGATTTGTTAACTCAATGGAATAGTATAAATAACCAGTCATTGGATATATTATGCATGTATGTATAATCTGTTGTTTAAGTAAAAATCCACCTTTACTATAAGAACTTAACTTAATTATATTAATAGAAGATGTTTTAGTAGATTTTTTGAATTAAAAGTCTTGTTCAAATTAATAAAGTAAAAATCTCTAAATATATTCAAAAATCTTGTATTTCAAATTTTATTATTCTTCTCTCTCTTGATTTTAAACTCTATTCCAAATCAAATAGATTCCTAGTAATGTTGTTACAGCTTACATTAAATAACATGCAAAGTTTGTTTCTTTGTCATATTAAGTTAACTTAGTTGTTATTTTTGGTAAGTTTATCTCAACAATAAGTATAAATACTGTGAAATCATTGTGTGCTATATTGATTCCATTATAACAATACATATAAAATAAACATGAGTTAAAACTGTAAAAATTAGGATAAATAAATATTTGCTCATATTTCTTTACTAATGACCGATATATGAATCGATTGCATAAATTGTCGATAATAGCTATAAATTGGTTAGCTAAAATTTTTGAAAAATAAATCGAATTTTAATTGTAAATTAACAAGAATTATAATTTGTTCAGCTCATCACCAACAGATACCCATCCTTCCCTTAAATTATTCTTTCGAGCAAAAAGTTCGATGTACCATCCACCTGGACAAAGTTTCTCCACAATATCATTAATTGCTTCCGGCTTTTCTGAGTTTTATCCTGGAACCTCTTCAATAATGTCATCAGCTGAAAAGGCGTTCATGTTAGGAGGTACGCTTCCTTTAAGTCCAACAAGGCAAATTTCTTTGCTGTGCCTTAAATGGAATCCCGGCCTCTTTTTATATTTTTTCTAAGAACCTTTCTTGATCCAGCATATACTGTCAACTATTCTAAATTTTTTCAATTAAAATAATAATTAACTTACCTATATCCCTTGAGAAGCATAAATGCAATTGCATCCACAAATTTTGAGCGACAGTCCACATTAGTAAATATCCCTCATCTTGCAAGTCTTCTATTTCTAGGTTATATAATTTCTCAGTCGAGAGTGTATTATATGGGATGATCCTGTCCTGTTTCTGTAATAAAGTTTATTCCCCAGGCGAAATCAATCGATACTACTTAAAATTTTTTATTTGTAAACTTTTTGTGAACCTCACCAATATTCTTACAGGTGCCACTTTTTGTTAAATCAGCTTTTATTGGAATTGAAGGAATTTTTTATTCAAAGTTTTGAGTGATTCTAAATTAATTTCAGCTAATAATAATTAATTCGAGTACAATTTAAAAATTTAGACATACTCCTTCCTTTCGCTCTATATCCTTTACTATAAATCCTAAATATGTTAATCGTGGGAGTCTTTAATTTTGCTTACAATTTCCAGTTTGATTTACTATTGTCATACTTTCAAAACCCCAATAATTTCTGAGACTGTTTCATTAATGAATGAGAAGTAGGACACCAATGGTAGCGAGAAAGGAAAGAAAGAGCATAAAATAATTATATATTCCTGGTTAGTTTAATCCCCAGTATTAATTTCTGTAAAGCATTAAATAATAATAATGAATGAAAAGCATTTATTAAAAAATAATATTTGTTTAAGTTATGGTTCCATGTCTTTCACAGTTATTTCTTATTAGAATTCTAATAGTTATTGAAAAATATTTTAATTAGTAAATTCAATTTATTTAATCTCAATTTTTTAAGCTTTTAAAGCTGTTTTATTTCTTTCACTTTTATCTTTTATGGATCGATATATTCAATTATAAGCTTTTCTGCCTTTTTACCTTCCTTGGCTAATTTTGATGATTAAACAAGATGTTGAATAATTATTGATTTACAGTTTAATTGTTCTTGTATTAAAATGTCATTATTAGGCTGTTTGTTATTATTATTTTTTAAATACCCAACTTATTTGCAGAAGTCTTGATTTTTAAACTACTGAAGTACTTAATTAAACTCATTTTTAAATTAATCTTATGAATTATTCTCACTCTCATAAGATTCATAACCATTGTTAATTAATTACAATTTTTACTTGTACTCTTATTAATTTGATTTCGAGATTTAATTTGAAGTTTTTACTTTCTAAATACTAACCTTTTCATCTGTAATTTTATAATCTCTATCTTTCTTAAGCTTGAAACCATGAATTTGAATTCCGTTTTCTATTAGCATATTTTTATGGCAATTCAAAACGTGAGAAGTAATTGATTTTGTATTCACTATAGAGTCAGGTTTGTTGTTACTTTCGCAGTATAGGCATAAATATACTTTACTTAATCAAGCTGTTATTATTAAGTTTCTTCTACTAGATTGGCGTGTTTGTTTTAACCATTATAATATTCTGTGAAGAGAGGTTAACTATTATTTGTAAAGTTATTATAGTTTAATTTATTGAAACTTGTTAGTTATTTTATGTGAAAAAAAAGTCTTTAAATATTTATTATTTCTAAATTATTGACTCTTAGTTTTAGATTTCTACAATTTTATACTATTCTCAATTTTGTAGCAAATTTTCTTGCTTAAAGTTAATTTTTTAAACAAATATAGCATCGAAGATTTTGCTCTCTAATTGCTAAATGGATGACAACAGATTTTGGTAAACGAGCTATAATTTTTATTATTAAAGCCAATAAGCCCTCAAATAATTGAAAGTGTATCTAGGATTTTAAAGTGAAAAAGTTAGTTTTAAAATCCTTATACTCTTAATAAACTGTTTTTTATTATTTTTGAAGAATAAGTTTCTTTTTCCTACGCAATCTACATGGTTCTCAAATTATTTCCATACTTTTTTAATACATTTAACAGTTTTTTTACCAATAAATTGCTAATTTATTTTCAGTTTAAGCTTGGAAAGTTTCACTCTATAAAGATGATCGTTTGCACTTCTTGATTGATAAACTACACTAATTATAGTAATTATTATGGCTAGAGTTTCTCTAGCTTTACATTTATAAAAAGAGATCATTAATCTAATAATAAGCATAAAGTAGAGAATTATTTAGAGTAAGTTCATTTATAAAAATTAACAAAACACTAGAGTCAATTAATTAAACAAATTCTATCAAAATTCAATTTACAAGGGGTTTTGGGGCCGAGCTTATAAGCCCAAAATTTATGAGCTTATAAGCTCATAAAAATAAATATGATTAATTTTTAATTTAATTCAGCTATAAATAAAAGTTTTAATTAAAAGTACAATTCAATTTATTGATTTTCTAAAAGTATGAATGCTGTAATTAAAAATAAGAATTATAATTTGCATGTATAGACAATACAAAAAATATTAGCAGCACCTTCAAATTTACCTAAACTATTTTAATTTAATTAAATGTGTGTAATCAATAAATCTATTTAAATTTTTTATTATTTAATTCTTTATAGAGCTTATAAGCTCAACGTATGATAAAAATGTTTTAATTAAATTATCACATTAAATTAAATTTGCTATAAAAAGTCTATTGATTTTGTCCTAATTTTATCCAAAATATATTATGAGTTTTAATCCAAAATATTCTACAGCCCTTAATATAAAACCCAATTAATTTCATTAAGTTCTGAAAATCAATTGGTTTATTATTCAGAATAAAATTCCTTTAATAAATAAATGTTTTATTTGAGAGCTTATAAGCTCATATACGTCGGGCTTATAAGCCCGGCCCTAAAACCCCTTAAGAAAATTTACAATTGTAATTTCTAATGAGTTTTAAATTTAATTTCTACTGAGTTTTAAATTTAATTTCTACTTTTTAATGAGTTAAAAAGTTGTTTGATCTTTATTTTATAAATAAAAATTCATTAAACTTTGTTTATAGATTGATACCTTATTTAAATTAGCTATTCTTTAGCTAATAATTTTTCGAAACTTATTATAAGATGTTTAAGATTGAGTTATGTTGAACTTTTGAAGTAAATAAATAGCAACACCAGATTAAATTGGTTTAATAATTTTTGTATAATGAAACTTGTTTTTGACATCTCATTATCATTAGACTTACCTAATTGAGCCCTCAAAAAAAAGTGCAGATTGGTAATTAAGCGTCCTGCACTGGACTATCAAGTCCTTTCAAATATCTGTTAAAACCAAGTTATGCATAGCTGTTGTGACTGTATTAATAAAGCATGATAAAGCCCAGCGAGTATCTAAGCCTTATATTATACTTGCAATGGTATGTAGTTAATTTAGTGTAACCTTTTTCCTATATTCTTGCTTGTTAGCTATGAGGCTATCTTAAAATTGAACTCCTTAAAAAGTGTCGAATAAGTTTTTCTTTTTAACCTAAGAGAAAGATCTCTCTACTGGCGCAAGATTGAAATGATAGGGACCTAAAAACAAAGTCGGAATATTGAGTTGTCTTAGCTTTTTCATTATAAGGGCGCTTCTGTGATACGAAGCATTATCAAGCATAAATAGAGTCGTGCTTCTCCAATCTGCGTTTTACTTTTATAGGAGATTGATAATTTGCATTATAAAGTAGAGAACAATTTAGCTATTTGTTTTGCCTTTACTGACTGTAAAATAAGCATTATTATCAGATGATAGTCCAGCAAGAATGCCAATAGAGTCAAACCTTTTTGATCCTGTACTGTGATTCAGACGCCCTCTTCTTTACCAAGATTTAGACCTATGCTCACTAAACCTTATTAAACTTTCGTCATTATTTATTATTATTTTCCCTTATAATGGTCTATATATAATAGAATGCAGCAACTTATCGTTGGAGCTTGGATTTAATCATATTAACTCTTGGGCTTAAGAAGTATTATTTTCTAAAACTAAAACCTAGCTTCTTTTTCATGTATGCCCTTAATGCAGAAATTGAAACTCTGGAGTTGATCTTCTCCAAGATTTACTTTAATAACTATTTACAACTCAAAATACTTGATGTCAATATATTCTTGAATAAAATTCTGGACTCGAGGGGTAAATGCTTTAAAGGATGGTCTTGTTTGATTGCTCTAACTAATAAAGTTATTCAAGGTTTATCTATATAGTCTTTTAAGGTGTTTGTATGACACTCTAAAGCGTTTGCCTAAGGTTTTTAATGGTATATTTTAATTACTCATCAAGAGTTTTACAATTTTATCCTATGTTATCACTAATTGCCCTCCCCTTTAGTTGGAATTTGTGGATTCCTATTATTATTAACTCATAGCTAAGGATTAACTTTTCTATTCAAAAGACTGTATAAGTTTTTGTACTTTTCCTTTGAACGAGGCCTTAAAGGATTGATTAACCTCTTGTTATCGCTTGAGAAAATCAAGAAGATGCGATTCATCCAAAGTTGTAAGCTTCTTGTATCTCTTTAATATTATAATTGCTTTCAAAATTGCTTGCATAAGAGCTCAAAAATCAAACAACCCTTAAGATTCCACAAACTCCTAATTTAGTAAGGCGGCATCTCTAGGGTCTTAAATAGGGTACTTGGGACCCTGTGCTGTCATTTAGTCAAGGCTCAGCTTTTCTAAATGTGAAATATCTCTTATACAAAGCTTCTTTATTTAGATAGGTTGCAAAATCTATGCGTTGGTTTGTAATAGGTTGGTGGTAAGGTAAGAATGAATTTCATTTTAAACGTCGTTTGTCAAATTTTCTTCTTCAGATGATTAGCTTTCATCATCTCTAAATTCATCATCTGGCTTTTTTTCTTGTTGAAGAAGTCGGTTATTTTTGTTTTGAGTTTATTGATTTGTTCCATAGCTCTGGCAAAGTATTTATTGTTTCTGGAATCGAGGTTCTATATAGAGAATACTTTTTAGCCTCATAGAATTCTTTGTATTAAATACTCCCTATTTATTAATAATTATGAAACAATTAAGGTTAAAAGCAATTATTATTTTAAATATATTTAAACTTGTACTTACAACCAGGACTACATGCAGAACCAATCAGACTCGGCCGAGGTGAATGTAAACTTAATAAGGCAACGGATTGGAAGCAAAAAGGAACTCTATGAGTTTCTCACTTAGGAGTGCAACGCTTATTTGCCAAAGCTTACATGTACCAACATCTACTTCCTTAAAAGCATCGTTAATGGAGAAAAAAACGTAAGAATACTCTCAATAACCGATATAGTACTTAAGAAGAAACGAGGTAGTCGTGACTGCAATTCCTTAGATAGAGGGTCTCACCTTCGATGACTTCATAAACTTTGCTTAGCAGAACTAACAGATCCTGTAATTCTTACCTGACTAATGCGATTGGCATCACTTGGACCGCCAGTGGATTTGTGATGTCATGATGACTATTGACCCATAAGGAACTTAGAGGATGGTTCAATAAGCCAAAGAAAACCGAAGAGATAGACTTAATAAGTCTTAAAATATGATTGTTGGAATGAGGCCTGAGTTTTTACAGGCACTTAATAACACCCTAAGCTTTAGCAGTAATTTTTTTATTTTAACTTATCTAAAATAGCTCACAAGGGTAGATCTGCATTCCTATTGAAGCCGAGTTCTTAGAGAAAAAGACGCGTGAAAGAGCTCGAAGAGGTGAAGCATGAAGAGCAGCAATTAAATCAGAGCAAGTAGAAGTATCTATAGCAAAACAAACGAGTGAGAGAGGAGCTTACTGGGCTCCAAGAATAATTAGATGAGCTAAATGACTATAAAAATTTAGTTATGCAATTACATTAGAGTGGAATTATCAATGAAGAGGGGAACCCGCTTATGCCACCCCCCAACCACAACGACTCGAACAATAATATGCAATGACTAGAATGAAGATAATATTTAGGTTGTTAACTTATTTAAAAACTAATTAAACATTGCACTAATTTTTTTAGTTAAGCCCTTTTTTTATGAACATCCCATGTTAGCATACATTTACTGTGGTTAAGTCAATAAACCTATCTACTTCGAGTCATTCTTTTACCTGATAAACTCTCCCTCTGCATTTTATGGGCTTTCATTGGAGTTTCAGTTACGTTTGGCTCAACAATATGATCGTTGTTATCTTTCACTTAGGCCTCTTTGTGGCTCTAAGTTTGTTTTAAGGTTTTTATTTTTTTTTCGTTAGATTTCATAATTGATTTTTACACCCTTTTTTTAATTCAAATTAGAACTAATACTTGAGTGGATTTTGGCGTATTGATCTATCTCCATTATGTTTTCTCTTTTCTGAACTTTCTTGGATTGTACTTGTTTTTTGATTCGGCCACTTTTTTCAAGTATCCAGCATCAGCGTCTATAGATTAATTATTCTCTATTAAAGTACATATTCTACACCCTTCTTCTTCTTTAAATCATTTTAACCATGGCTCTAAGTAATGGAACTTGCAATTTTATTTTGTTAAGTTTGATTTTAACTCTCTACGATTTCGATATCTTTTCAAAGGCACTAATTTCCCTTTATTCTTAATCTAGGTTATAATTTTCATTAATTGAAGTTGTAGCTGCTGAGATTTCATTCTCTTTCTACTTTAATATTAGCTCAAAATTGTTTAGAGATTTGAAAAAATTTTATGACTTTCATTTTCCAGAAAGTCTTGTCTGAAAAATTGCTTGTTCAAAAGTATCTTGTGAGCCACTAATTAATATCATGTGTCTGTATTGCCCCTTGTTTTCGAGCCTACCAACTCTCCCTATTATTTGCTCAGTTTGCCATTTAGATAATTGATAAAAATTGATAAAATTTCCAGAATTAAATGAATAATCAAGAATTTATAAACGCTATTTTATTAATAATTTTATTTAAATATATT
>ARYC01006927.1:0-17885 GCA_000711775.1 Oxytricha trifallax
GATTTTTAGAAACTTAAAAGATTAATATCTAATATATGTCTTTTGGAGATGTTATTTTCGAAAATCAAATTGAACTCTCCGTACCTTAATTGACCCTAGTACAAGGTGACAATAACACTTTATTTTAATTATTTTTGAAAATATTATTTTGCCCTGAACCTGACCCTCATTAAAAATCGTAAAATTCATATTTAATTAAATTACTTGAACTTAACAAATAAAATTAACAAAAAATACATAACACTTTTAAGGAGTAGATGTTTGTAATTAAATCTAAATTATGAATTTCATTAAATTAATTCATACTCGATTATTATATTTGACACTTTCACTTTATATTCTAACAACATTTTATCATAGATTTTTAGAAACTTAAAAGATTAATATCTCAGGTATCTTTTGGAGATGGAATTTTTGAGATAATCAAAATGAACTCTCCGTACCTTTATTGACCCTAGTACAAGGTGACCAGAACACTTTATTTTAAATATTTTTGAAAATATTATTTTGCCCTGAACCTGACCCTCATTAAAAATCGTAAAATACATATTTAATTTAATTACTTGAACTTAACAAATAAAATTAACACAAAAAACATAAGACTTATAAGGAGTTGATGTTTGTAATTAAATCTAAATTATGAATTTCATTAAATTAATTCATACTCGATTATTTTATTTGACACATTCACTTAAAATTCTTACAACATTTTATCATAGATTTTTAGGAACTTCAGACCACAATAGCTCAGGTATATTTTTGAGATAATCAAAGTGAACTCTCCGTACCTTTATTGACCCTAGTACAAGGTGACCAGAACACTTTATATTAATTATTTGCATGTATATTATGAACGATCAGTATCCTCGATGAACGATCACTTTAAAAATGTTTGAATTTCATATAACAATTTGGTATACAATAAATTATTTTTAGGAACTTAAGACCACAATAGCTCAAGTATCTTTTTGAGATGGATATTTTAGATAATCAAATTGAACTCTCCGTACCTTAATTGACCCTAGTACAAGGTGACAAGAACACTTTATTTTAATTATTTTTGAAAATATTATTTTGCCCTGAACCTGACCCTCATTAAAAATCGTAAAATTCATATTTAATTAAATTACTTGAATTTTACAAATAAAATTAACACAAAATACATAACACTTTTAAGGAGTAGATGTTTGTAATTAAATCTAAATTATGAATTACATTAAATTAATTCATACTCGATTATTTAATTTGACACATTCACTTTAAATACTTACAACATTTTATTATAGATTTTTAGGAACTTCAGACCACAATAGCTCAGGTATCTTTTTGAGATAATAAAATTGAACTCTACGTTCCATAATTGACACTAGTATTGGGTAATTAGAATACTTTATTTTTATTCTTTGCATGTATATTATGAACGATCAGTATCCTCGATGAACGATCACTTTAAAAATGTTTGAATTTCATATAACAATTTGGTATACAATAAATTATTTTTAGGAACTTAAGACCACAATAGCTCAAGTATCTTTTTGAGATGGATATTTTAGATAATCAAATTGAACTCTCCGTACCTTAATTGACCCTAGTACAAGGTGACAAGAACACTTTATTTTAATTATTTTTGAAATATTATTTTGCCCTGAACCTGACCCTCATTAAAAATCGTAAAATTCATATTTAATTAAATTACTTGAATTTTACAAATAAAATTAACACAAAATACATAACACTTTTAAGGAGTAGATGTTTGTAATTAAATCTAAATTATGAATTACATTAAATTAATTCATACTCGATTATTTAATTTGACACATTCACTTTAAATTCTTACAACATTTTATCATAGATTTTTAGGAACTTTAAAAGATTTAAATCTCATATATCTTTTTCAGATGGATATTTTAGATAATCAAATTGAACTCTCCGTACCTTAATTGACCCTAGTACAAGGTGACAAGAACACTTTATTTTTATTATTTTTGAAAATATTATTTTGCCCTGAACCTGACCCTCATTAAAAATCGTAAAATTCATATTTAATTAAATTACTTGAATTTTACAAATAAAATTAACACAAAATACATAACACTTTTAAGGAGTAGATGTTTGTAATTAAATCTAAATTATGAATTACATTAAATTAATTCATACTCGATTATTTAATTTGACACATTCACTTTAAATTCTTACAACATTTTATCATAGATTTTTAGGAACTTTAGACCACATAGCTCAGGTATCTTTTTGAGATAATAAAATTGAACTCTACGTACCTTAATTGACACTAGTATTGGGTTATTAGAACACTTTTATTTTTATTCTTTGCATGTATATTATGAACGATCAGTATCCTCGATGAACGATCACTTTAAAAATGTTTGAATTTCATATAACAATTTGGTATACAATAAATTATTTTTAGGAACTTAAGACCACAATAGCTCAAGTATCTTTTTGAGATGGATATTTTAGATAATCAAATTGAACTCTCCGTACCTTAATTGACCCTAGTACAAGGTGACAAGAACACTTTATTTTATTATTTTTGAAAATATTATTTTGCCCTGAACCTGACCCTCATTAAAAATCGTAAAATTCATATTTAATTAAATTACTTGAATTTTACAAATAAAATTAACACAAAATACATAACACTTTTAAGGAGTAGATGTTTGTAATTAAATCTAAATTATGAATTACATTAAATTAATTCATACTCGATTATTTAATTTGACACATTCACTTTAAATTCTTACAACATTTTATCATAGATTTTTAGAAACTTGTAAAAAATTAATTTTTTTTCCCCTCTTCAGGGTTAAAAATCTTTGGAGCAATGGAATTTTTGAGATAATCAAAATGAACTCTCCGTACCTTTATTGACCCTAGTACAAGGTGACCAGAACACTTTATTTTAAATATTTTTGAAAATATTATTTTGCCCTGAACCTGACCCTCATTAAAAATCGTAAAATACATATTTAATTTAATTACTTGAACTTAACAAATAAAATTAACACGAAAAACATAAGACTTTCAAAGAGATAATATTTGTAATTAAATCAAAATTATGAATTTCATTAAATTAATTCATACTCGATTATTTTATTTAACACTTTCACTTTAAAATTTTACAAAGATTTTATCATAGATTTTTAGAAACTTCAGACCACAATAGCTCAGGTATCTTTTTGAGATAATAAAATTGAACTCTACGTTCCATAATTGACACTAGTATTGGGTAATTAGAATACTTTATTTTTATTCTTTGCATGTATATTATGAACGATCAGTATCCTCGATGAACGATCACTTTAAAAATGTTTGAATTTCATATAACAATTTGGTATACAATAAATTATTTTTAGGAACTTAAGACCACAATAGCTCAAGTATCTTTTTGAGATGGATATTTTAGATAATCAAATTGAACTCTCCGTACCTTAATTGACCCTAGTACAAGGTGACAAGAACACTTTATTTTATTATTTTTGAAAATATTATTTTGCCCTGAACCTGACCCTCATTAAAAATCGTAAAATTCATATTTAATTAAATTACTTGAATTTTACAAATAAAATTAACACAAAATACATAACACTTTTAAGGAGTAGATGTTTGTAATTAAATCTAAATTATGAATTACATTAAATTAATTCATACTCGATTATTTAATTTGACACATTCACTTTAAATTCTTACAACATTTTATCATAGATTTTTAGGAACTTTAGACCACAAATAGCTCAGGTATCTTTTTGAGATAATAAAATTGAACTCTACGTACCTTAATTGACACTAGTATTGGGTTATTAGAACACTTTATTTTTATTCTTTGCATGTATATTATGAACGATCAGTATCCTCGATGAACGATCACTTTAAAAATGTTTGAATTTCATATAACAATTTGGTATACAATAAATTATTTTTAGGAACTTAAGACCACAATAGCTCAAGTATCTTTTTGAGATGGATATTTTAGATAATCAAATTGAACTCTCCGTACCTTAATTGACCCTAGTACAAGGTGACAAGAACACTTTATTTTATTATTTTTGAAAATATTATTTTGCCCTGAACCTGACCCTCATTAAAAATCGTAAAATTCATATTTAATTAAATTACTTGAATTTTACAAATAAAATTAACACAAAATACATAACACTTTTAAGGAGTAGATGTTTGTAATTAAATCTAAATTATGAATTACATTAAATTAATTCATACTCGATTATTTAATTTGACACATTCACTTTAAATTCTTACAACATTTTATCATAGATTTTTAGGAACTTTCAGACCACAATAGCTCAGGTATCTTTTTGAGATAATAAAATTGAACTCTACGTACCTTAATTGACACTAGTATTGGGTTATTAGAACACTTTATTTTTATTCTTTGCATGTATATTATGAACGATCAGTATCCTCGATGAACGATCACTTTAAAAATGTTTGAATTTCATATAACAATTTGGTATACAATAAATTATTTTTAGGAACTTAAGACCACAATAGCTCAAGTATCTTTTTGAGATGGATATTTTAGATAATCAAATTGAACTCTCCGTACCTTAATTGACCCTAGTACAAGGTGACAAGAACACTTTATTTTAATTATTTTTGAAAATATTATTTTGCCCTGAACCTGACCCTCATTAAAAATCGTAAAATTCATATTTAATTAAATTACTTGAACTTAACAAATAAAATTAACAAAAAATACATAACACTTTTAAGGAGTAGATGTTTGTAATTAAATCTAAATTATGAATTTCATTAAATTAATTCATACTCGATTATTAATTTGACACATTCACTTTAAATTCTTACAACATTTTATCATAGATTTTTAGGAACTTCAGACCACAATAGCTCAGGTTTATTTTTGAGATAATCAAAATGAACTCTCCGTACCTTTATTAACCCTAGTACAAGGGGACCAGAACACTTTATTTTAATTATTTTTGAAAATATTATTTTGCCCTGAACCTGACCCTCATTAAAAATCGTAAAATTCATATTTAATTAAAATTACTTGAACTTAACAAATAAAACTAACATAAAAAACATAACACTTTCGAGGAGTTGATGTTTGTAATTAAATCTAAATTATGAATTTCATTAAATTAATTCATACTCGATTATTTAATTTGACACATTCACTTTAAATACTTACAACATTTTATTATAGATTTTTAGGAACTTCAGACCACAATAGCTCAGGTATCTTTTTGAGATAATAAAATTGAACTCTACGTTCCATAATTGACACTAGTATTGGGTAATTAGAATACTTTATATTTATTATTTGCATGTATATTATGAACGATCAGTATCCTCGATGAACGATCACTTTAAAAATGTTTAAATTTCATATAACAATTTGGTATACTATAAATTATTTTTAGGAACTTAAGACCACAATAGCTCAAGTATCTTTTTGAGATGGATATTTTAGATAATCAAATTGAACTCTCCGTACCTTAATTGACCCTAGTACAAGGTGACAAGAACACTTTATTTTATAGAAAATAAACCCGAACCTGACCCTCATTAAAAATCGTAAAATTCATATTTAATTAAATTACTTGAACTTAACAAATAAAATTAACAAAAAATACATAACACTTTTAAGGAGTAGATGTTTGTAATTAAATCTAAATTATGAATTTCATTAAATTAATTCATACTCGATTATTATATTTGACACTTTCACTTTATATTCTAACAACATTTTATCATAGATTTTTAGAAACTTAAAAGATTAATATCTCAGGTATCTTTTTGAGATAATCAAAGTGAACTCTCCTTACCTTAATTGACCCTAGTACAAGGTGACCAGGAAACTTTATTTTAATTATATTTGAAAATATTATTTTAGCCTGAACCTGCTCCTCATTAAAAATAGTAAAATTCATATTTAATTATATTACTTGAACTTTACAAATAAAATTTACACAAAATACATAAGACTTTCAAGGAGTTGATGTTTGTATTTAAATCATAATTATGAATTTCATTAAATTAATTCATACTCGATTATTTTATTTAACACTTTCACTTTATATTCTAACAACATTTTATCATAGATTTAGGAACTTCAGACCACAATAGCTCAGGTATCTTTTTGAGATAATAAAATTGAACTCTCCGTACCTTAATTGACCATAGTACTGGGTAATTAGAACACTTTATTTTTATTCTTTGCATGTATTTTATGAACGATCAGTATCTTCGATGAACGATCACTTTAAAAATGTTTGAATTTCATATAACAATTTGGTATACTATAAATTATTTTTAGGAACTTAAGACCACAATAGCTCAAGTATCTTTTTGAGATTGATATTGTAGATAATCAAATTGAACTCTCCGTACCTTAATTGACCCTAGTACATGGTGACAAGAACACTTTTATTTTATTTTTGAAAATATTATTTTGCCCTGAACCTGACCCTCATTAAAAATCGTAAAATTCATATTTAATTAAATTACTTGAATTTTACAAATAAAATTAACACAAAATACATAACACTTTTAAGGAGTAGATGTTTGTAATTAAATCTAAATTATGAATTACATTAAATTAATTCATACTCGATTATTTAATTTGACACATTCACTTTAAATTCTTACAACATTTTATCATAGATTTTTAGGAACTTTAGACCACAATAGCTCAGGTATCTTTTTGAGATAATAAAATTGAACTCTACGTACCTTAATTGACACTAGTATTGGGTTATTAGAACACTTTATTTTTATTCTTTGCATGTATATTATGAACGATCAGTATCCTCGATGAACGATCACTTTAAAAATGTTTGAATTTCATATAACAATTTGGTATACAATAAATTATTTTTAGGAACTTAAGACCACAATAGCTCAAGTATCTTTTTGAGATGGATATTTTAGATAATCAAATTGAACTCTCCGTACCTTAATTGACCCTAGTACAAGGTGACAAGAACACTTTATTTTAATTATTTTTGAAAATATTATTTTGCCCTGAACCTGACCCTCATTAAAAATCGTAAAATTCATATTTAATTAAATTACTTGAATTTTACAAATAAAATTAACACAAAATACATAACACTTTTAAGGAGTAGATGTTTGTAATTAAATCTAAATTATGAATTACATTAAATTAATTCATACTCGATTATTTAATTTGACACATTCACTTTAAATTCTTACAACATTTTATCATAGATTTTTAGGAACTTCAAACCTCTATAGCTAAGGTATCTTTTGGAGATGGAATTTTTTGATAATCAAATTGATCCGTACCTTAATTGACCCTAGTACTGGGTAACCTGGACAATTCATTTTTATTATTTTTGAAAATATTATTTTGCCCTGAACCTGACCCTCATTAAAAATCGTAAAATTCATATTTAATTAAATTACTTGAATTTTACAAATAAAATTAACACAAAATACATAACACTTTTAAGGAGTAGATGTTTGTAATTAAATCTAAATTATGAATTACATTAAATTAATTCATACTCGATTATTTAATTTGACACATTCACTTTAAATACTTACAACATTTTATTATAGATTTTTAGGAACTTCAGACCACAATAGCTCAGGTATCTTTTTGAGATAATAAAATTGAACTCTACGTTCCATAATTGACACTAGTATTGGGTAATTAGAATACTTTATATTTATTATTTGCATGTATATTATGAACGATCAGTATCCTCGATGAACGATCACTTTAAAAATGTTTAAATTTCATATAACAATTTGGTATACTATAAATGATTTTTAGGAACTTAAGACCACAATAGCTCAAGTATCTTTTGGAGATGTAATTTTTCAATAATCGAATTGAACTCTCCGTACCTTAATTGACCCTAGAACAAGGTGACATGAACACTTTATTTTAATTATTTTTGAAAATATAATTTTACACTGAACCTGCTCCTCATTAAAAAGCGTAAAATTCATATTTAATTAAAGTACTTGAACTTTACAAATAAAATTAACACAAAATACATAAAACTTTCAAGAAGAAGATGTTTGAAAGAAAATCTAAATTATGAATTACATTAAATTAATTCATACTCGATTATTTAATTTGACACATTCACTTTAAATTCTTACAACATTTTATCATAGATTTTTAGGAACTTTAGACCACAATAGCTCAGGTTTCTTTTGAGATTAAAATTGAACTCTCCGTACCTTAATTGACCCTAGAACAAGGTGACAAGTCACTTTATTTTAATTCTATGCATGTATTTTATGAACGATCAGTATCCTCGATGAACGATCACTTTAAAAATGTTTGAATTTCATATAACAATTTGGTATACTATAAATGATTTTTAGGAACTTAAGATCACAATAGCTCAAGTTTCTTTTGGAGATGTTATTTTCGATAATAAAATTAAACTCTCCGTACCTTAATTGACCCTAGTACAAGGTGACAAGAAAACTTTATTTTAATTATTTTTGAAAATATAATTATGCCCTGAACCTGCTCCTCATTAAAAAGCGTAAAATTCATATTTAATTAAATTTCTTGAACTTTACAAATTAAATTAACACAAAATACATAATACTTACAAGCAGTGGATGTTTGAAATTAAATCAAAATTATTAATTTGATTAAATTAATTCATACTTGATTGATTTATTTAACACTTTCACTTTAAAATTTTAAAAACATTTTATCATAGATTTTAAGAAACTTAAAAGATTTAAATCTCATATATCTTTTGGAGATGTTATTTTCGATAATCAAATTGAACTCTCCGTACCTTAATTGACCCTAGTACATGGTGACAAGAACACTTTATTTTTATTTTTGAAAATATTATTTTGCCCTGAACCTGACCCTCATTAAAAATCGTAAAATTCATATTTAATTAAATTACTTGAATTTTACAAATAAAATTAACACAAAATACATAACACTTTTAAGGAGTAGATGTTTGTAATTAAATCTAAATTATGAATTACATTAAATTAATTCATACTCGATTATTTAATTTGACACATTCACTTTAAATTCTTACAACATTTTATCATAGATTTTTAGGAACTTTAGACCACATAGCTCAGGTATCTTTTTGAGATAATAAAATTGAACTCTACGTACCTTAATTGACACTAGTATTGGGTTATTAGAACACTTTATTTTTATTCTTTGCATGTATATTATGAACGATCAGTATCCTCGATGAACGATCACTTTAAAAATGTTTGAATTTCATATAACAATTTGGTATACAATAAATTATTTTTAGGAACTTAAGACCACAATAGCTCAAGTATCTTTTTGAGATGGATATTTTAGATAATCAAATTGAACTCTCCGTACCTTAATTGACCCTAGTACAAGGTGACAAGAACACTTTATTTTAATTATTTTGAAAATATTATTTTGCCCTGAACCTGACCCTCATTAAAAATCGTAAAATTCATATTTAATTAAATTACTTGAATTTTACAAATAAAATTAACACAAAATACATAACACTTTTAAGGAGTAGATGTTTGTAATTAAATCTAAATTATGAATTACATTAAATTAATTCATACTCGATTATTTAATTTGACACATTCACTTTAAATTCTTACAACATTTTATCATAGATTTTTAGGACTTCAGACCACAATAGCTCAGGTATCTTTTTGAGATAATAAAATTGAACTCTCCGTACCTTAATTGACCATAGTACTGGGTAATTAGAACACTTTATTTTTATTCTTTGCATGTATTTTATGAACGATCAGTATCTTCGATGAACGATCACTTTAAAAATGTTTGAATTTCATATAACAATTTGGTATACTATAAATTATTTTTAGGAACTTAAGACCACAATAGCTCAAGTATCTTTTTGAGATTGATATTGTAGATAATCAAATTGAACTCTCCGTACCTTAATTGACCCTAGTACATGGTGACAAGAACACTTTATTTTAATTATTTTTAAAAATATAATTTTTGCCCTGAACCTGACCCTCATTAAAAATCGTAAAATTCATATTTAATTAAATTACTTGAACTTAACAAATAAAATTAACAAAAAATACATAACACTTTTAAGGAGTAGATGTTTGTAATTAAATCTAAATTATGAATTTCATTAAATTAATTCATACTCGATTATTATATTTGACACTTTCACTTTATATTCTAACAACATTTTATCATAGATTTTTAGAAACTTAAAAGATTAATATCTCAGGTATCTTTTGGAGATGGAATTTTTCGATAATCAAATTGAACTCTCCGTACCTTAATTGACCCTAGTACATGGTGACAAGAACACTTTATTTTTATTATTTTTGAAAATATTATTTTGCCCTGAACCTGACCCTCATTAAAAATCGTAAAATTCATATTTAATTAAATTACTTGAATTTTACAAATAAAATTAACACAAAATACATAACACTTTTAAGGAGTAGATGTTTGTAATTAAATCTAAATTATGAATTACATTAAATTAATTCATACTCGATTATTTAATTTGACACATTCACTTTAAATTCTTACAACATTTTATCATAGATTTTTAGGAACTTCAGACCACAATAGCTCAGGTATCTTTTTGAGATAATAAAATTGAACTCTACGTACCTTAATTGACACTAGTATTGGGTTATTAGAACACTTTATTTTTATTCTTTGCATGTATATTATGAACGATCAGTATCCTCGATGAACGATCACTTTAAAAATGTTTGAATTTCATATAACAATTTGGTATACAATAAATTATTTTTAGGAACTTAAGACCACAATAGCTCAAGTATCTTTTTGAGATGGATATTTTAGATAATCAAATTGAACTCTCCGTACCTTAATTGACCCTAGTACAAGGTGACAGAACAACTTTATTTTTATTATTTTTGAAAATATTATTTTGCCCTGAACCTGACCCTCATTAAAAATCGTAAAATTCATATTTAATTAAATTACTTGAATTTTACAAATAAAATTAACACAAAATACATAACACTTTTAAGGAGTAGATGTTTGTAATTAAATCTAAATTATGAATTACATTAAATTAATTCATACTCGATTATTTAATTTGACACATTCACTTTAAATACTTACAACATTTTATTATAGATTTTTAGGAACTTCAGACCACAATAGCTCAGGTATCTTTTTGAGATAATAAAATTGAACTCTACGTTCCATAATTGACACTAGTATTGGGTAATTAGAATACTTTATATTTATTATTTGCATGTATATTATGAACGATCAGTATCCTCGATGAACGATCACTTTAAAAATGTTTAAATTTCATATAACAATTTGGTATACTATAAATGATTTTTAGGAACTTAAGACCACAATAGCTCAAGTATCTTTTTGAGATGGATATTTTAGATAATCAAATTGAACTCTCCGTACCTTAATTGACCCTAGTACAAGGTGACAAGAACACTTTATTTTAATTATTTTTGAAAATATTATTTTGCCCTGAACCTGACCCTCATTAAAAATCGTAAAATTCATATTTAATTAAATTACTTGAACTTAACAAATAAAATTAACAAAAAATACATAACACTTTTAAGGAGTAGATGTTTGTAATTAAATCTAAATTATGAATTTCATTAAATTAATTCATACTCGATTATTATATTTGACACTTTCACTTTATATTCTAACAACATTTTATCATAGATTTTTAGAAACTTAAAAGATTAATATCTCAGGTATCTTTTGGAGATGGAATTTTGAGATAATCAAAATGAACTCTCCGTACCTTTATTGACCCTAGTACAAGGTGACCAGAACACTTTATTTTAAATATTTTTGAAAATATTATTTTGCCCTGAACCTGACCCTCATTAAAAATCGTAAAATACATATTTAATTTAATTACTTGAACTTAACAAATAAAATTAACACGAAAAACATAAGACTTTCAAAGAGATAATATTTGTAATTAAATCTAAATTATGAATTTCATTAAATTAATTCATACTCGATTATTTAATTTGACACATTCACTTAAAATTCTTACAACATTTTATCATAGATTTTTAGGAACTTCAGACCACAATAGCTCAGGTATATTTTTGAGATAATAAAAGTGAACTCTACGTACCTTAATTGACACTAGTATTGGGTTATTAGAACACTTTATTTTTATTCTTTGCATGTATATTATGAACGATCAGTATCCTCGATGAACGATCACTTTAAAAATGTTTGAATTTCATATAACAATTTGGTATACAATAAATTATTTTTAGGAACTTAAGACCACAATAGCTCAAGTATCTTTTTGAGATGGATATTTTAGATAATCAAATTGAACTCTCCGTACCTTAATTGACCCTAGTACAAGGTGACAAGAACACTTTATTTTTATTATTTTTGAAAATATTATTTTGCCCTGAACCTGACCCTCATTAAAAATCGTAAAATTCATATTTAATTAAATTACTTGAATTTTACAAATAAAATTAACACAAAATACATAACACTTTTAAGGAGTAGATGTTTGTAATTAAATCTAAATTATGAATTACATTAAATTAATTCATACTCGATTATTTAATTTGACACATTCACTTTAAATTCTTACAACATTTTATCATAGATTTTTAGGAACTTCAGACCACAATAGCTCAGGTATCTTTTTGAGATAATAAAATTGAACTCTACGTACCATAATTGACACTAGTATTGGGTAATTAGAACACTTTATATTTATTATTTGCATGTATATTATGAACGATCAGTATCCTCGATGAACGATCACTTTAAAAATGTTTAAATTTCATATAACAATTTGGTATACAATAAATGATTTTTAGGAACTTAAGACCACAATAGCTCAAGTATCTTTTTGAGATGGATATTTTAGATAATCAAATTGAACTCTCCGTACCTTAATTGACCCTAGTACAAGGTGACAAGAACACTTTATTTTAATTATTTTTGAAAATATTATTTTGCCCTGAACCTGACCCTCATTAAAAATCGTAAAATTCATATTTAATTAAATTACTTGAATTTTACAAATAAAATTAACACAAAATACATAACACTTTTAAGGAGTAGATGTTTGTAATTAAATCTAAATTATGAATTACATTAAATTAATTCATACTCGATTATTTAATTTGACACATTCACTTTAAATTCTTACAACATTTTATCATAGATTTTTAGGAACTTCAGACCACAATAGCTCAGGTATCTTTTTGAGATAATAAAATTGAACTCTACGTACCTTAATTGACAATAGTACTGGGTAATTAGAACACTTTATTTTTATTCTTTGCATGTATATTATGAACGATCAGTATCCTCGATGAACGATCACTTTAAAAATGTTTGAATTTCATATAACAATTTGGTATACAATAAATTATTTTTAGGAACTTAAGACCACAATAGCTCAAGTATCTTTTTGAGATGGATATTGTAGATAATCAAATTGAACTCTCCGTACCTTAATTGACCCTAGTACAAGGTGACAAGAACACTTTATTTTAATTATTTTTAAAAATATAATTTTGCCCTGAACCTGACCCTCATTAAAAATCGTAAAATTCATATTTAATTAAATTACTTGAATTTTACAAATAAAATTAACACAAAATACATAACACTTTTAAGGAGTAGATGTTTGTAATTAAATCTAAATTATGAATTACATTAAATTAATTCATACTCGATTATTTAATTTGACACATTCACTTTAAAATCTTACAACATTTTATCATAGATTTTTAGAAACTTCAGACAACAATAGCTCAAGTATCTTTTTGAGATAATAAAATTGAACTCTACGTACCTTAATTGACAATAGTATTGGGTAATTAGAACACTTTAATTTATTCTTTGCATGTATATTATGAACGATCAGTATCCTCGATGAACGATCACTTTAAAAATGTTTGAATTTCATATAACAATTTGGTATACAATAAATGATTTTTAGGAACTTAAGACCACAATAGCTCAAGTATCTTTTTGAGATGGATATTTTAGATAATCAAATTGAACTCTCCGTACCTTAATTGACCCTAGTACAAGGTGACAAGAACACTTTATTTTAAATATTTTTGAAAATATTATTTTGCCCTGAACCTGACCCTCATTAAAAATCGTAAAATTCATATTTAATTAAATTACTTGAACTTAACAAATAAAATTAACAAAAAATACATAACACTTTTAAGGAGTAGATGTTTGTAATTAAATCTAAATTATGAATTTCATTAAATTAATTCATACTCGATTATTATATTTGACACTTTCACTTTATATTCTAACAACATTTTATCATAGATTTTTAGAAACTTAAAACAACAATAGCTCAGGTATCTTTTTGAGATAATAAAATTGAACTCTACGTACCTTAATTGACAATAGTACTGGGTAATTAGAACACTTTATTTTTATTCTTTGCATGTATATTATGAACGATCAGTATCCTCGATGAACGATCACTTTAAAAATGTTTGAATTTCATATAACAATTTGGTATACAATAAATTATTTTTAGGAACTTAAGACCACAATAGCTCAAGTATCTTTTTGAGATGGATATTGTAGATAATCAAATTGAACTCTCCGTACCTTAATTGACCCTAGTACAAGGTGACAAGAACACTTTATTTTAATTATTTTTAAAAATATAATTGCCCTGAACCTGACCCTCATTAAAAATCGTAAAATTCATATTTAATTAAATTACTTGAACTTAACAAATAAAATTAACAAAAAATACATAACACTTTTAAGGAGTAGATGTTTGTAATTAAATCTAAATTATGAATTTCATTAAATTAATTCATACTCGATTATTATATTTGACACTTTCACTTTATATTCTAACAACATTTTATCATAGATTTTTAGAAACTTAAAAGATTAATATCTCAGGTATCTTTTGGAGATGGAATTTTTAGATAATCAAAATGAACTCTCCGTACCTTAATTGACCCTAGTACAAGGTGACAAGAACACTTTATTTTAAATATTTTTAAAAATATTATTTTGCCCTGAACCTGACCCTCATTAAAAATCGTAAAATACATATTTAATTAAATTACTTGAACTTAACAAATAAAATTAACAAAAAAAACATAACACTTTCAAAGAGTAATATTTGTAATTAAATCTAAATTATGAATTTCATTAAATTAATTCATACTCGATTATTAAATTTGACACATTCACTTTAAATACTAACAACATTTTATCATAGATTTTTAGAACTTCAGACCACAATAGCTCAGGTATCTTTTTGAGATAATAAAATTGAACTCTACGTACCATAATTGACACTAGTATTGGGTAATTAGAACACTTTATATTTATTATTTGCATGTATATTATGAACGATCAGTATCCTCGATGAACGATCACTTTAAAAATGTTTAAATTTCATATAACAATTTGGTAAACTATAAATGATTTTTAGGAAATTAAGACCACAATAGCTCAAGTATCTTTTTGAGATGGATATTTTAGATAATCAAATTGAACTCTCCGTACCTTAATTGACCATAGAACAAGGTAACAAGAACACTTTATTTTTATTATTTTTGAAAATATTATTTTGCCCTGAACCTGACCCTCATTAAAAATCGTAAAATTCATATTTAATTAAATTACTTGAATTTTACAAATAAAATTAACACAAAATACATAACACTTTTAAGGAGTAGATGTTTGTAATTAAATCTAAATTATGAATTACATTAAATTAATTCATACTCGATTATTTAATTTGACACATTCACTTTAAATTCTTACAACATTTTATCATAGATTTTTAGGAACTTTAGACCACAATAGCTCAGGTATCTTTTTGAGATAATAAAATTGAACTCTACGTACCTTAATTGACACTAGTATTGGGTTATTAGAACACTTTATTTTTATTCTTTGCATGTATATTATGAACGATCAGTATCCTCGATGAACGATCACTTTAAAAATGTTTGAATTTCATATAACAATTTGGTATACAATAAATTATTTTTAGGAACTTAAGACCACAATAGCTCAAGTATCTTTTTGAGATGGATATTTTAGATAATCAAATTGAACTCTCCGTACCTTAATTGACCCTAGTACAAGGTGACAAGAACACTTTATTTTATTATTTTTGAAAATATTATTTTGCCCTGAACCTGACCCTCATTAAAAATCGTAAAATTCATATTTAATTAAATTACTTGAATTTTACAAATAAAATTAACACAAAATACATAACACTTTTAAGGAGTAGATGTTTGTAATTAAATCTAAATTATGAATTACATTAAATTAATTCATACTCGATTATTTAATTTGACACATTCACTTTAAATTCTTACAACATTTTATCATAGATTTTTAGGAACTTTAGACCACAATAGCTCAGGTATCTTTTTGAGATAATAAAATTGAACTCTACGTTCCATAATTGACACTAGTATTGGGTAATTAGAATACTTTATTTTTATTCTTTGCATGTATATTATGAACGATCAGTATCCTCGATGAACGATCACTTTAAAAATGTTTGAATTTCATATAACAATTTGGTATACAATAAATTATTTTTAGGAACTTAAGACCACAATAGCTCAAGTATCTTTTTGAGATGGATATTTTAGATAATCAAATTGAACTCTCCGTACCTTAATTGACCCTAGTACAAGGTGACAAGAACACTTTATTTTAATTATTTTTGAAAATATTATTTTGCCCTGAACCTGACCCTCATTAAAAATCGTAAAATTCATATTTAATTAAATTACTTGAACTTAACAAATAAAATTAACAAAAAATACATAACACTTTTAAGGAGTAGATGTTTGTAATTAAATCTAAATTATGAATTTCATTAAATTAATTCATACTCGATTATTATATTTGACACTTTCACTTTATATTCTAACAACATTTTATCATAGATTTTTAGAAACTTAAAAGATTAATATCTCAGGTATCTTTTGGAGATGGAATTTTTTGATAATCAAATTGATCCGTACCTTAATTGACCCTAGTACTGGGTAACCTGGACAATTCATTTTTATTATTTTTGAAAAATATTATTTTGCCCTGAACCTGACCCTCATTAAAAATCGTAAAATTCATATTTAATTAAATTACTTGAACTTAACAAATAAAATTAACACAAAAAACATAAGACTTTCAAAGAGTTAATATTTGTAATTTAATCTAAATTATGAATTTCATTAAATTAATTCATACTCGATTATTTTATTTGACACTTTCACTTTAAATACTTACAACATTTTATTATAGATTTTTAGGAACTTCAGACCACAATAGCTCAGGTATCTTTTTGAGATAATAAAATTGAACTCTACGTTCCATAATTGACACTAGTATTGGGTAATTAGAATACTTTATATTTATTATTTGCATGTATATTATGAACGATCAGTATCCTCGATGAACGATCACTTTAAAAATGTTTAAATTTCATATAACAATTTGGTATACTATAAATGATTTTTAGAACTTAAGACCACAATAGCTCAAGTATCTTTTTGAGATGGATATTTTAGATAATCAAATTGAACTCTCCGTACCTTAATTGACCCTAGTACAAGGTGACAAGAACACTTTATTTTTATTATTTTTGAAAATATTATTTTGCCCTGAACCTGACCCTCATTAAAAATCGTAAAATTCATATTTAATTAAATTACTTGAATTTTACAAATAAAATTAACACAAAATACATAACACTTTTAAGGAGTAGATGTTTGTAATTAAATCTAAATTATGAATTACATTAAATTAATTCATACTCGATTATTTAATTTGACACATTCACTTTAAATTCTTACAACATTTTATCATAGATTTTTAGGAACTTTAGACCACAATA
>ARYC01006928.1:0-18738 GCA_000711775.1 Oxytricha trifallax
TAATCTTCAGGAGAAATAGAGTAGCGTTTTTTGTGAGCTTCTTCAATGATCTCTCTGAGAGAACTCTCTCTTAAAGTGCCAAGAACTCCAAAGAAGAAGCTCCTTTCGGGAAGCTTGTTAGAGAGTTGTTTCTTGGTAGGAAGATAAATTACCAACTCTTCATCTTTCATCACATCCTCGTAGAGATTAGTCACTGAAATCTCTGGGTAGTTTGGTATATCTATCAACTTTATTTCACTGTTTTTGAAGGCTTTCTTCTCATCGCAGAGTATAGCTTTTAAGAATGAAATTTTGGTACCTTCAATCTTTGGAAGGAATAAACCCACTATAGTATATGATTAAGTAAATGTCACATGCTTACCATGCTAAGTGAGGTATCGATAGAGATCTTCCTTGCTCCTCTAAATCTTGAGATCATTTCTTAGCTTCAACCCTCTTAATTGCAGTACTTATAGATTCCATCCTTGTTCCTTCTCTTGTAATTGAATTTCAAATTTTAATATATAGAGTTCTGGATCCTAATGTTAAAAATCTTAGTATTAAACATGGGCATCTTAAAGGAGGTCAACCTGGTAAGGATACGTGGAGAAAGCTGGCAGAAGCTGTAACAAACTTTAGAGATGGAGCTCCATTTTTATCAATTTAGTTCCATTAAATTAGTACTAAATTTGTTTAAATTTGATTAGTACCGGTACTAAATTCGTTTAAATTTAATTGGTACCAATTTAATGGTACCAATACTTAATTAGTACCTAGTTTTAAACTAATGAGGTTTTAATGGAAAAGTTCCAAAATGGTTCAAAACCTAATTGGTACCAGTACCAACCTGAATTTATTCTCAGTTGCTACCAAAATTAAAAATATTAAGCATAAAATTAGAAAATTTACAGTTATAAACTAAGTATAAATATGATGTCTAACACCTAAGAATCAACCATTGTTGTTGCAGTGCCAGTTCCTATACAAAGTTAGTATAGCCAGTGAGGTTTTTACTTATTAATAATAGAAATTTAAATTTGAATTTAAACATGGCGGCTAACTTAAATCGTAAGGCAGTTTCTCTTGGAACAGGTTAATCATTGCTCAACTTTGGTTACTCCAAGAAACCAGAAGTAATTTATATTGAAAAGGAGGTAGAGCTAAGAGCCCTAGAGTTTGAAGCTAAGGTCTTTAAAATTTAAGTTTAAATCAAGAAGTAGAGTGCTGAGATGGGAGTTTAAACATAAGTTGAATTGGTTGAGGAAGATAAGGAACAGCAACCAAAAAGAAAAAATTAAAACATTTTAATGAGAAGACTGCTAAAATTTCTTCTCAACTGAGTCTAGCTTGAAGAGACACATCAAAGAGGTACACTCTGGTAGAGCTAAGATCTACTTCAAGATTGATAAAGTAGATGGTAGATACTAATGCACTACCTGCATGAAGTCTTATACTCACTCAGCTAAAGTAAAGAGACATATGCAAAAGCATCATCTAAGCGAATTCCTGATTAAAGATGAGGAAACTTAAAAGCTTGTACCTGCGAAAAGAAAAAATAACTCTCTTGATTCACAAATAGTGCAGTAGGAGAGACTTAAGAGATAGAAGCGGTTTGAGTCAATGAACAAACCAGCAAATGGTATGTATATTGCATGCTTATAAGAGAGAGCAATGTATATACCTGCATTAAATGCGGTCGACATAAGCAGCTGTATTGAAAACTATTTGAATATTGACGTACCTAACAAGGTAAAACTTATAGTTGTTGATGAATTCGCATACCAAGGTATATCCATTCAAGTATCTCATTAAGAACGAGCAATATTAAAATGAGTTTGCAAATGAATACATAGTACTGAGAGAGACTTAGAAAAGATAATGCAAGAACTTAGCTAAGCTCGACGGAGTTATACTTGGTCATGGTTTTATAGCTTTGAGACTTAAGAAGTTTGAAATGACTCTAAGAGAGTATCTCTACCATAATAGATATCCTGATGATTTGAATGAGATACTCAAAGATATGACTAAGGGTGTGAAGGAGCTCCATGATCTAGGGTATGTTCATAGAGATTTGAAGCCAGAAAATGTAATGCTAAAACTCTGCCCTTTAGAAGTAGTAGTCATAGATTTCAACAGAGCAATAAGACAAGAGATAGTGACTTTAGCTAAGGTTTTAGGCACTCCAGGATACTTCCCTATAAGAGAGAAATGGACAAATGGCTCTGTATAATGGGATTTTTGGGCTGTAGCTGCAATTATCTTAGAGTGCGATATGGAAAGTATGTCATACTTTGGAACAAAACATGAGAAATAATCAATAAGTTTGGCTGCTTAACATATTAAGCAAGATCAAATATGCAATGAAATCAAGAAGATAGTTGAGATGGTCATCGTAAAAGCTCCAGCATATCCACGATAATCATTAGATGATATACTAGAACAACTACAGACTGCTAAATTCAAGAGGTATCTCAAAGATAAGCAGATAAAATTTGTTTGAATTAAGTACAGTAATACTCATTAAATATTCATTAAATTCATAAAAAACCTGCGTTTTCTCTACTAACCACAATAAGACCCCAACTATACCCTACAAATCAAAGCACTTATAAACCTCACTAAGGGGTTTTGGGGTTTTGATTCATGATAGTGACATAGTCACTTGACCAAATCTCAAGTCATTACTTATATAGCTTTATAACAGAATTCTGATGATTTGAGAAGTATTATATAATTGTTGAAAAAGCCTAAAAAAATGAAGTTTTTATCTCAGCCCCAATAATCATGATCTTGACTTTAAGTCTCCAAAGCTCCTCTCACAAATGTCCACTGAGGCTGTTAATTAGCCCAGGCAGCTTTTAATAGCTCCTCTTCAAAATGAGTTTGTTTCAAGTCTCTAAAAATGGCTCTTAGCAGAGATGATAGTAAGCACTTGGCAAAGGATGTGGTTAATGAAGGCAATTTCGTTGGATTTGTAGTCACATCCATCCCAGTGAAGGAATGGTCAGTGGTATTTCTTATTACCGAAATGAGATTTCTGGACCTTTAAATAGCTAGAATCGTGATTATAGTCATTCATGATAGTGACATTTTCACTTGACCAAATCTCAAGTCATTACTCTATATACTTATAGAATAATTTTATGATGATTTGAGATGAATTACATAATAATTGGAAAAGCCTCTAAAAATGAAGTTTTTATCTCAGCCCCAATAATCATGGTCATGGCTTCGAGTACCCAATGCTCCTATCACAAATGTCCACTAAGGCTGTTAATTGACCCAGGCAGATAATAAAAGCTCCTCTTCAAAATGAGTTTGTTTCAAGTCTCTAAAAATGGCTCTTAGCAGAGATGATAGTAAGCACTTGGCAAAGGATGTGGTTAATGAAGGCAATTTCGTTGGATTTGTAGTCACATCCATCCCAGTGAAGGAATGGTCAGTGGTATTTCTTATTACCGAAATGAGATTTCTGGACCTTTAAATAGCTAGAATCGTGATTATAGTCATTCATGATAGTGACATTTTCACTTGACCAAATCTCAAGTCATTACTCTATATACTTATAGAATAATTTTATGATGATTTGAGATGAATTATATAATAATTGGAAAAGCCTCTAAAAATGAAGTTTTTATCTCAGCCCCAATAATCGAAGTCTTGCCTTCGAGTATCCAATGCTCCTATCACAAATGTCCACTGAGGCTGTTAATTAACCCAGGCAGGTATTTAAAGCTCCTCTTCAAAATGAGTATGTTTCAAGTCTCTGAAAATGGCTCTTAGCAGAGATGATAGTAAGCACTTGGCAAAGGATGTGGTTAATGAAGGCAATTTCGTTGGATTTGTAGTCACATCCATCCCAGTGAAGGAATGGTCAGTGGTATTTCTTATTACCGAAATGAGATTTCTGGACCTTTAAATAGCTAGAATCGTGATTATAGTCATTCATGATAGTGACATTTTCACTTGACCAAATCTCAAGTCATTACTCTATATACTTATAGAATAATTTTATGATGATTTGAGATGAATTACATAATAATTGGAAAAGCCTCTAAAAATGAAGTTTTTATCTCAGCCCCAATAATCATGGTCATGGCTTCGAGTACCCAATGCTCCTATCACAAATGTCCACTAAGGCTGTTAATTGACCCAGGCAGATATTAAAAGCTCCTCTTCAAAATAAGTATGTTTCAAGTCTCTAAAAATGGCTCTTAGCAGAGATGATAGTAAGCACTTGGCAAAGGATGTGGTTAATGAAGGCAATTTCGTTGGATTTGTAGTCACATCCATCCCAGTGAAGGAATGGTCAGTGGTATTTCTTATTACCGAAATGAGATTTCTGGACCTTTAAATAGCTAGAATCGTGATTATAGTCATTCATGATAGTGACATTTTCACTTGACCAAATCTCAAGTCATTACTCTATATACTTATAGAATAATTTTATGATGATTTGAGATGAATTATATAATAATTGGAAAAGCCTCTAAAAATGAAGTTTTTATCTCAGCCCCAATAATCGAAGTCTTGCCTTCGAGTATCCAATGCTCCTATCACAAATGTCCACTGAGGCTGTTAATTAACCCAGGCAGGTATTTAAAGCTCCTCTTCAAAATGAGTATGTTTCAAGTCTCTGAAAATGGCTCTTAGCAGAGATGATAGTAAGCACTTGGCAAAGGATGTGGTTAATGAAGGCAATTTCGTTGGATTTGTAGTCACATCCATCCCAGTGAAGGAATGGTCAGTGGTATTTCTTATTACCGAAATGAGATTTCTGGACCTTTAAATAGCTAGAATCGTGATTATAGTCATTCATGATAGTGACATTTTCACTTGACCAAATCTCAAGTCATTACTCTATATACTTATAGAATAATTTTATGATGATTTGAGATGAATTACATAATAATTGGAAAAGCCTCTAAAAATGAAGTTTTTATCTCAGCCCCAATAATCATGGTCATGGCTTCGAGTACCCAATGCTCCTATCACAAATGTCCACTAAAGCTGTTAATTGACCCAGGCAGATAATAAAAGCTCCTCTTCAAAATGATTATGTTTCAAGTCTCTAAAAATGGCTCTTAGCAGAGATGATAGTAAGCACTTGGCAAAGGATGTGGTTAATGAAGGCAATTTCGTTGGATTTGTAGTCACATCCATCCCAGTGAAGGAATGGTCAGTGGTATTTCTTATTACCGAAATGAGATTTCTGGACCTTTAAATAGCCAGAATCGTGATTATAGTCATTCATGATAGTGACATGGTCACTTGACCAAATCTCAAGTCATTACTCTATATACTTTATAGAATAGTTTTATGATGATTTGAGAAGAATTATATAATAATTGGAAAAGCCTCTAAAAATGAAGTTTTTATCTCAGCCCCAATAATCGAAGTCTTGCCTTCGAGTATCCAATGCTCCTATCACAAATGTCCACTGAGGCTGTTAATTAACCCAGGCAGGTATTTAAAGCTCCTCTTCAAAATGAGTATGTTTCAAGTCTCTGAAAATGGCTCTTAGCAGAGATGATAGTAAGCACTTGGCAAAGATTGTGCGGTTAATGAAGAGGGGGGGGGAGGGGAGGGGGGGAGACAATTCGATATATGGATTTGTAGTCACATCCATCCCAGTGAAGGAATGGTCAGTGGTATTTCTTATTACCGAAATGAGATTTCTGGACCTTTAAATAGCTAGAATCGTGATTATAGTCATTCATGATAGTGACATTTTCACTTGACCAAATCTCAAGTCATTACTCTATATACTTATAGAATAATTTTATGATGATTTGAGATGAATTACATAATAATTGGAAAAGCCTCTAAAAATGAAGTTTTTATCTCAGCCCCAATAATCATGGTCATGGCTTCGAGTACCCAATGCTCCTATCACAAATGTCCACTAAAGCTGTTAATTGACCCAGGCAGATAATAAAAGCTCCTCTTCAAAATGATTATGTTTCAAGTCTCTAAAAATGGCTCTTAGCAGAGATGATAGTAAGCACTTGGCAAAGGATGTGGTTAATGAAGGCAATTTCGTTGGATTTGTAGTCACATCCATCCCAGTGAAGGAATGGTCAGTGGTATTTCTTATTACCGAAATGAGATTTCTGGACCTTTAAATAGCCAGAATCGTGATTATAGTCATTCATGATAGTGACATGGTCACTTGACCAAATCTCAAGTCATTACTCTATATACTTATAGAATAATTTTATGATTTTGAGATGATTGAATACATAATATTGAAAAGCCTCTAAAAATGAAGTTTTTATCTCAGCCCCAATAATCGAAGTCATGGCTTCGAGTACCCAATGCTCCTATCACAAATGTCCACTAAGGCTGTTAATTGACCCAGGCAGATATTAAAAGCTCCTCTTCAAAATAAGTATGTTTCAAGTCTCTAAAAATGGCTCTTAGCAGAGATGATAGTAAGCACTTGGCAAAGGATGTGGTTAATAAAGACAATTTCGATGGATTGGTACTCACATCCATCCCAGTCAAGGAATGGTCAGTGGTAGTTCTAAGTACCCAAATGAGATTTCTGGACCTTTAAATAGCTAGAATCGTGATTACAGTCATTCATGATAGTGACATGGTCACTTGACCAAATCTCAAGTCATTACTCTATATACTTATAGAACAATATTATGATGATTTGAGATGAATTACATAATAATTGGAAAAGCCTCTAAAAATGAAGTTTTTATCTCAGCCCCAATAATCATGGTCTGGCTTCGAGTACCCAATGCTCCTATCACAAATGTCCACTAAAGCTGTTAATTGACCCAGGCAGATAATAAAAGCTCCTCTTCAAAATAAGTATGTTTCAAGTCTCTAAAAATGGCTCTTAGCAGAGATGATAGTAAGCACTTGGCAAAGGATGTGGTTAATGAAGGCAATTTCGTTGGATTTGTAGTCACATCCATCCCAGTGAAGGAATGGTCAGTGGTATTTCTTATTACCGAAATGAGATTTCTGGACCTTTAAATAGCCAGAATCGTGATTATAGTCATTCATGATAGTGACATGGTCACTTGACCAAATCTCAAGTCATTACTCTATATACTTATAGAATAATTTTATGATGATTTGAGATGAATTACATAATAATTGGAAAAGCCTCTAAAAATGAAGTTTTTATCTCAGCCCCAATAATCATGGTCATGGCTTCGAGTACCCAATGCTCCTATCACAAATGTCCACTAAAGCTGTTAATTGACCCAGGCAGATAATAAAAGCTCCTCTTCAAAATGATTATGTTTCAAGTCTCTAAAAATGGCTCTTAGCAGAGATGATAGTAAGCACTTGGCAAAGGATGTGGTTAATGAAGGCAATTTCGTTGGATTTGTAGTCACATCCATCCCAGTGAAGGAATGGTCAGTGGTATTTCTTATTACCGAAATGAGATTTCTGGACCTTTAAATAGCCAGAATCGTGATTATAGTCATTCATGATAGTGACATGGTCACTTGACCAAATCTCAAGTCATTACTCTATATACTTATAGAATAATTTTATGATGATTTGAGATGAATTACATAATAATTGGAAAAGCCTCTAAAAATGAAGTTTTTATCTCAGCCCCAATAATCAAAGTCATGCCTTCGAGTACCCAATGCTCCTATCACAAATGTCCACTAAAGCTGTTAATTAACCCAGGCAGATAATAAAAGCTCCTCTTCAAAATGAGTATGTTTCAAGTCTCTAAAAATGGCTCTTAGCAGAGATGATAGTAAGCACTTGGCAAAGGATGTGGTTAATGAAGGCAATTTCGTTGGATTTGTAGTCACATCCATCCCAGTGAAGGAATGGTCAGTGGTATTTCTTATTACCGAAATGAGATTTCTGGACCTTTAAATAGCCAGAATCGTGATTATAGTCATTCATGATAGTGACATGGTCACTTGACCAAATCTCAAGTCATTACTCTATATACTTATAGAATAATTTTATGATGATTTGAGAAGAATTACATAATAATTGGAAAAGCCTCTAAAAATGAAGTTTTTATCTCAGCCCCAATAATCAAAGTCATGCCTTCGAGTACCCAATGCTCCTATCACAAATGTCCACTAAAGCTGTTAATTAACCCAGGCAGATAATAAAAGCTCCTCTTCAAAATGAGTATGTTTCAAGTCTCTAAAAATGGCTCTTAGCAGAGATGATAGTAAGCACTTGGCAAAGGATGTGGTTAATGAAGGCAATTTCGTTGGATTTGTAGTCACATCCATCCCAGTGAAGGAATGGTCAGTGGTATTTCTTATTACCGAAATGAGATTTCTGGACCTTTAAATAGCCAGAATCGTGATTATAGTCATTCATGATAGTGACATGGTCACTTGACCAAATCTCAAGTCATTACTCTATATACTTATAGAATAATTTTATGATGATTTGAGAAGAATTATATAATAATTGGAAAAGCCTCTAAAAATGAAGTTTTTATCTCAGCCCCAATAATCGAAGTCTTGCCTTCGAGTATCCAATGCTCCTATCACAAATGTCCACTGAGGCTGTTAATTAACCCAGGCAGGTATTTAAAGCTCCTCTTCAAAATGAGTATGTTTCAAGTCTCTGAAAATGGCTCTTAGCAGAGATGATAGTAAGCACTTGGCAAAGGATGTGGTTAATGAAGGCAATTTCGTTGGATTTGTAGTCACATCCATCCCAGTGAAGGAATGGTCAGTGGTATTTCTTATTACCGAAATGAGATTTCTGGACCTTTAAATAGCTAGAATCGTGATTATAGTCATTCATGATAGTGACATTTTCACTTGACCAAATCTCAAGTCATTACTCTATATACTTATAGAATAATTTTATGATGATTTGAGATGAATTACATAATAATTGGAAAAGCCTCTAAAAATGAAGTTTTTATCTCAGCCCCAATAATCATGGTCATGGCTTCGAGTACCCAATGCTCCTATCACAAATGTCCACTAAAGCTGTTAATTGACCCAGGCAGATAATAAAAGCTCCTCTTCAAAATGATTATGTTTCAAGTCTCTAAAAATGGCTCTTAGCAGAGATGATAGTAAGCACTTGGCAAAGGATGTGGTTAATGAAGGCAATTTCGTTGGATTTGTAGTCACATCCATCCCAGTGAAGGAATGGTCAGTGGTATTTCTTATTACCGAAATGAGATTTCTGGACCTTTAAATAGCCAGAATCGTGATTATAGTCATTCATGATAGTGACATGGTCACTTGACCAAATCTCAAGTCATTACTCTATATACTTATAGAATAGTTTTATGATGATTTGAGAAGAATTACATAATAATTGGAAAAGCCTCTAAAAATGAAGTTTTTATCTCAGCCCCAATAATCGAAGTCTTGCCTTCGAGTATCCAATGCTCCTATCACAAATGTCCACTGAGGCTGTTAATTAACCCAGGCAGGTATTTAAAGCTCCTCTTCAAAATGAGTATGTTTCAAGTCTCTGAAAATGGCTCTTAGCAGAGATGATAGTAAGCACTTGGCAAAGGATGTGGTTAATGAAGGCAATTTCGTTGGATTTGTAGTCACATCCATCCCAGTGAAGGAATGGTCAGTGGTATTTCTTATTACCGAAATGAGATTTCTGGACCTTTAAATAGCTAGAATCGTGATTATAGTCATTCATGATAGTGACATTTTCACTTGACCAAATCTCAAGTCATTACTCTATATACTTATAGAATAATTTTATGATGATTTGAGATGAATTACATAATAATTGGAAAAGCCTCTAAAAATGAAGTTTTTATCTCAGCCCCAATAATCATGGTCATGGCTTCGAGTACCCAATGCTCCTATCACAAATGTCCACTAAGGCTGTTAATTGACCCAGGCAGATATTAAAAGCTCCTCTTCAAAATGAGTATGTTTCAAGTCTCTAAAAATGGCTCTTAGCAGAGATGATAGTAAGCACTTGGCAAAGGATGTGGTTAATGAAGGCAATTTCGTTGGATTTGTAGTCACATCCATCCCAGTGAAGGAATGGTCAGTGGTATTTCTTATTACCGAAATGAGATTTCTGGACCTTTAAATAGCCAGAATCGTGATTATAGTCATTCATGATAGTGACATGGTCACTTGACCAAATCTCAAGTCATTACTCTATATACTTATAGAATAGTTTTATGATGATTTGAGAAGAATTATATAATAATTGGAAAAGCCTCTAAAAATGAAGTTTTTATCTCAGCCCCAATAATCGAAGTCTTGCCTTCGAGTATCCAATGCTCCTATCACAAATGTCCACTGAGGCTGTTAATTAACCCAGGCAGGTATTTAAAGCTCCTCTTCAAAATGAGTATGTTTCAAAGTCTCTAAAAATGGCTCTTAGCAGATATCCTAGTAAGCACTTGGCAAAGGATGTGGTTAATATAGGCAATTTCATTGGATTCGTAGTCACATGCATCCCAGTGAAGGAATGGTCAGTGATATTTCTTAGTACCGAAATGAGATTTCTGGACCTTTAAATAGCTAGAATCGTGATTACAGTCATTCATGATAGTGACATAGTCACTTGACCAAATCTCAAGTCATTACTTATATAGCTTTATAACAGAATTCTGATGATTTGAGAAGTATTATATAATTGTTGAAAAAGCCTAAAAAAATGAAGTTTTTATCTCAGCCCCAATAATCATGATCTTGACTTTAAGTCTCCAAAGCTCCTCTCACAAATGTCCACTGAGGCTGTTAATTAGCCCAGGCAGCTTTTAATAGCTCCTCTTCAAAATGAGTATGTTTCAAGTCTCTGAAAATGGCTCTTAGCAGAGATGATAGTAAGCACTTGGCAAAGGATGTGGTTAATATAGGCAATTTCATTGGATTCGTAGTCACATGCATCCCAGTGAAGGAATGGTCAGTGGTATTTCTTAGTACCGAAATGAGATTTCTGGACCTTTAAATAGCTAGAATCGTGATTACAGTCATTCATGATAGTGACATGGTCACTTGACCAAATCTCAAGTCATTACTCTATATACTTATAGAATAGTTTTATGATGATTTGAGAAGAATTATATAATAATTGGAAAAGCCTCTAAAAATGAAGTTTTTATCTCAGCCCCAATAATCGAAGTCTTGCCTTCGAGTATCCAATGCTCCTATCACAAATGTCCACTGAGGCTGTTAATTAACCCAGGCAGGTTTTAATAGCTCCTCTTCAAAATGAGTATGTTTCAAGTCTCTGAAAATGGCTCTTAGCAGAGATGATAGTAAGCACTTGGCAAAGGATGTGGTTTTATGAGGGCAATTTCGTTGGATTTGTAGTCACATCCATCCCAGTGAAGGAATGGTCAGTGGTATTTCTTATTACCGAAATGAGATTTCTGGACCTTTAAATAGCCAGAATCGTGATTATAGTCATTCATGATAGTGACATGGTCCTTTGACCAAATCTCAAGTCATTACTCTATATACTTATAGAATAGTTTTATGATGATTTGAGATGGATTATACAATAGTTGGAAAATATTTTCAGGGGTAATCCATTGCCCGTTTCTGCAGAAATCTCATCGTATTTAGAGCTAGCTCGTCGAAAACTACGTTTCCCGTATTTAAAAAGCCACTCTTGGATCATCATGAATTTTTGCGAAAAATTGCCTTCAAAAAAAGTTGATAAATTTTTAAAACTTTGAGGGCATTTTTAGAGATAAACTAGTTATTTGATCTCTTTTTAAGATAATAAAAATCATAAGAAATTTTACTTTTAAGATTATATGTGTTGTAATTTTTTTTAATAATTTGGTGCCAGAAATTTTTAAACTATATTTCTTCGCATTATTTTTATTTCTGTTCATTTTATTTATTTTAGATATTTATTAGCTTAATCAATTTATCTTTTCTAAGCCTATTGTCAATAGCAATTTTTCGAATTCCTATTTGAATTATTTGTTATGTGATCAAAACAAAATCTAAATATGAATATAATATATAAATTTTTATTTAAGCTTTTTTTTTTGCTTTTTTAACTTATGACTATTTTTTAATAACATGAATTTTTCTTCATTCCTTCATTAAAGTTTTTTACAAATTAAATAGTTATAAAATTTATTTTATTTCTTTAGGCAACAACTGTTTTTTATAATTAATTTGAAACTACTATTTAATATTATTTAAGCCAATTATTTTTCATATTATATATTTGTATATTATTATTTACATATAAATAAATTTCATTTGACTAGAGGTTAATGTATGATTTAATAATAGTAAAGTAATTATAAAATGTTTTAATTTGCATAAGCTAGTTTTAAATATTTTTATACTTATTATTTATCATTTTTAACAATTTTAAATGAATTAAATCATTATTAATCTCAATATAAGATCTGCTTTCATGTTATATGGCGAATAAATTCAAAAATAAACCTATTGACTTAATTATATATTTTAAACGAATGAATTTGTTTATTATACTGTTTTACTACATTTGATTTTTAAAACAATTAATTAAGGCTTTAGTGAATAAATGATTTTGTAACATTATCAAGTTCATCAATTAGAAATATACCGTATATTTAGTAAAATATCAAGTCAATAAACAACTAACAATTTAAAGGATCTTTCCTAAACGAAACCTTTAACTATAGAACTGTGCATACTCAACTGGAGCTTCACTCATATCTTCATCAACACATACTCTTGCTAAGATTTAAGTAAACACTACCAATGATGTTTATTATTATTTAATGCTGCTAGAAATTAATATGGGGCTTTAGCCTGGCATATAAATAAACCAGATAGTGTCATTCTTTAATTTTTGAGCATCTAACCAAGGATGATAAAGAAACTTAAATTTAGGAAATTCTAAAAAGTTTAGGCTTTTAAGACAAAAACTGTGAGAATTACTACTAATAATAACATACATTAAACTAAGAATCAATAAAGTAGTAATGTGTTTAAATTTACTAGCAATGAACTTGAATATATAATTTAATTTAAATGAATATACGGTTCAAATTTATTAAATTTTTGTTAAAGTTTATATGTCTATAAAAGACTAGATATAAATATCTTTATAGTCAAAAGAATATATTATGACGATAGTAATAGTCACATATTATTTAGATAATGTGAAAATAATAGATTCTCTAAAAAAAATAGATAATAGCAATCAAATTGCTATTATTATAAATGAATTAATCAAAATTCTTTATTAAGTTCAGAAGAATCTGTAGATAATTTTCTAGATGCAAATAACTTCTAAAACAAGTAAGCTTTGCCAAAATTTTGATATTCATACTGATAAGCTAATGATTTATTTGTATTCCCACCTCCATAATTCTTTTTAGAGCTGTAAAGTTGAAACTGCTTGTCTTTTATTGATTATTAAAGAAGAAGAAAACATCAACATAAAAGAGATAACAGCTAATCTCATCATGTAACAGTTTTATTTTATTAATATATGAAAGTCAAAGTAGTTGATTAAAGAAAAGTTTTACTATTTAGTGTTCTATTAAGAAGTAGAAATGTGCTAAAAGATAGGTAAAAGGAACTTATTAATGATAATGGAGTCCTTGGTTTGCTAGAGGCAAAATTAAAATGCAGATTACAAAAAAAAATAATCAAAAACAATCATACTTATTATATTGAAGATTGACTACTTGAGTTACTTATTAAAAGCCAAGATGTGATGGATAATCAGTAATTTAGAATATATTATATACAAAAAATTATTTAATATTTTAAAATAATAGAAGGTTGCAATATAGAGTGGAATTAAAAATGGGAATTTAATTTACAGATTAGTGTCAGAAAATCAACAACTAATTGCTTTCCTGTAAATATCTTTTAACTAATCTCCTGCAACCTCGTTCTCACTTAAATTTAATTAATAAAACAATCATAGTTATTCAAAAAACTTTTAATCAAACATTTAATTTAAAAGATACACGCCTTTCTCGAATAAACTGATATAATTATTATTTGAACAAGCTCCTCCCCACTAAAATTTAATAAATTGTTGTATAAATGTATTTATTTAATAAAATTGAGAGATATAAGAATGCTTCTTAAATAATTAGCTAACTTTATTCAAATTCAAATGGATTATTTTGATTTAATTAGTATATTAATTTTGAATTCATTTCTCATCCCTAAATTCATTATTCTGTTTGTTTATTTTGATAACTATCTTTATGATTATTATATTATTGATAATAACTGATGCAGTATATTATTTGGTAAATATTTGATACATTAAGAATATCAGTATCTTAATAAGAACCAAGTTTCTATGATTTTACAAACTTTTCAAGATTGATTGACACTTAACATGACCAAAGTCTTACTTATTTGTCTTTCTTCGATGCTGATTAATTACCATTCAATAGATTCCTTCGCCTGTAGTTACTCATTCACTATTCTTTTTAACTGATTCGTGTTCCATTTAATGTTTAAGTCTTTGAATCATCAAGTCTGAAAGCTTATTTTAACTTATCTATCTCAAAGAGTCAGGAATATTGCTGCAAATTAACTATTCCATTGACATATGCTATCTAGCTTTATCAAAATATTGCTACTCTTTATCATATATAAATCAATAATAATTTTTTTGTAATAATTATAAAAATGTGTATTTCTGTAAATATACCTTATTGTTTATTTCAAGCATTACAAGAATATAACGTTAAAACTGAGTAGTATCAAGCTTGGAGTTATAAATAAATGAGAGAATTCCAATTATATAGTTTAACAAACGAAATACAAAATATTGTTTCATTCTTATATTCCAATTCTTAAATAAGTACTTCCTTTAATTCTTTCAAAATATATCATTTCCTTACATTTATTGATGAATTGGTTCATAATTTAATTAGTAATAATTTAGATTTAATTCTACATTCATAATTAGAAAGATGTGGTGTAGATCTTACTCCATTATTATATTTGTATTTGAAAGATTATGATGTTTATTCTATCATAATTGTTTACTTTTGTTTATTCTATTTATTATAGTCATTTCTTATACAATTATCTCTAATCTATTTTAATTTACGTCATTTTAGGTTGTCTAGATGAGTTTAAATTCTTATTTAAATATTATCTCTGTATATTTAACTACTTTAAGCTAAATCTTATTACTCCCAAATTTATTTAATCATTATTTTTATTAAATAATTCAATTGTGTGAAAACGGAAATTAAAGTAATATAAAAGTATATGATGTGATAAGGAATTTGTTTAATTTAAATTCAATATATCTTGGTCATTGATAAATTATGTTTATGTTGAATCATTCTAAGGTGAGATATTATTTTAATTAAAGCCAATTGCAACATGAAAAATAATTTTAGATTTTGTATACTGTCCATTATTCATAGAATCTCTAGTGATAACCATATAATTTACAAAAGAAGGATTTATAAAGTAAGTATTACTGCCATAAATAGATACTGCTATATCTCAAGCTACTTAATTTTTTATACTTGAACGACTGTAGAATGTCTAAGCTTCTCTTGGTTTCATTCATCAAAGAACTTCTGCTGGTTCTCAAACTTTCAGCAAGAGATAATGATGAGTTAGAGGTCTATTTGTTCCTCACTGTAATACCCTTACAATCGATATTACATGGCTGACATAGATAACCAGTTGCTTTGTTATATTTAACAGTCATGTCGCTTTCTCTGTTGATGATCACTTCTCATGAAAGGCTCTGAAGACTTGAAATGGATATTAGCGTTGTTTATTTAATTTTTATAACATTGCTAGTGGGATTGGCATGATATTGATATCATATTCCGACATGATTCAACTTTTATTAAGCAAAAGAATTGCATGAGAATTGACTAGCGTCTCGTGATGTCTATACTTAAGCATAAATAAGGGTTAATACTTCTATCATCAAAATATTATATCTTTAGTTCGAAGAAGCTACATTGTATTAGCTCCGAAGATCGAAAGTGGATGGGAGCTTAATCGAATAAGAGTCTAAAGGCCCTATATCTAGATGGATAGTGTTTCAGGAATCTTTTGCCCATAAAATGTAAAGTGGTAAATCATTATCAAAAATCAAATCATTCTAAGAGGGAAACTTTAAAACGGTTCCACTGCATCAAAAGGAATTCATGTAACGACCAGAAAACGGCAAAGAGCTAGATGAAAACATTACAAGCAAAAAGAGCGCAATTATAGCTCTAGATATAAGAAATGACAAGTGGAATGATAAAGGATGAAAAACAAAGATCTTCGTTAATCATGGCTCCTTAGCTACTTGACTGAGTCGAACATTCCATCTATCCAGATATTCTGATGATGAATAAATGCATAGTGCCCCAAACAGATCGTTATTCAAATTTTCTCTCCTTAATTCGTTTGCTAAATTGAAAGTCTTAAAATGTCTGAATTCCAATTTAAGTATTTTAATCGTGATAATGATGATGACTAAGTGAGTTATACTCAAAATTAAATATTTAACAATTCACTGTTTAATATTAATATCAAACCATCAATCTTAGTCGTGACGTAGACGTGTCTGAAGTGAGTTGACGTGGCAATCAATGACGTGGCAAGTCGTGAACTAGAAAAACTCCGAAAAACCACCTCGCCCCCATTCCACTTCTCCCCGTACCGAGATGCATACGAGATAAGAGCCTAGCGAACTAGGAGTATCCCCCGCAGAGCTCGCAGAGATCCGCTTCCTGTAAACAATTAAAGAGGAGGTCTGGAGAAAACTCTTACCCGGTTCCACCGCTGCTGAGATAGTAGTCTCTGTCCTTTCGCTGTGGTAGCCTTATTAACCCGACCAGGTGTGGGTGGAAAATCATTATCGTTGGCTTCTATGGTTCTAATCTTCACACTTTTGAAGGCTGAGCACCACCTTCATCCTGCTCCCTATTACCTAGGAAGCTAGACTCACGCCAGGTAGCTTATCTAATGCAGGGAAATCCTTAGCGTGCAGACGACTCGAGGAGTCTAGGATCTGATAGATTGATCCCCGCCGACTGGCCCCTAATGCGGTGAACCTAGCAACCCCCTGCCTACCCTCAGCAGGCTTTACCACGGTGACCACGTGACCATCTCTTTAAAATGCATGATTTCACTGTTAATTCGTCGAATGACGTCAAAATAGAGCAGTGACCACGAACACCCCTCAACTCACCCATACGTGGTCACGTGGTCACTGCCTCCGTGGACATCGTGACCATGACCGTGACCATGGTGACCACGTGACCATCTCTTTAAAATGCATGATTTCACTGTTAATTCGTCGAATGACGTCAAAATAGAGCAGTGACCACGACCACCCCTCAACTCACCAGATACGTGGTCACGTGGTCACTGCCTCCGTGGTCATCGTGACCATGACCGTGACCATGGTGACCATGACCATGACCACGGTGACCACGTGACCATCTCTTTAAAATGCATGATTTCACTTTTAATTCGTCGAATGACGTCAAAATAGAGCAGTGACCACGACCACAACCACCCTCAACTTACCAGATACGTAATCATGTGGTCACTGCCTCCGTGGTCATCGTTACCATGACCGTGACCATTGTGACCATGAACGCGTTGACCACGTGTCCATCTCTTTAAAATGCATGATTTCACTAATAATTCGTCGAATGACGTCAAAATAGAGCAGTGACCACGACCACCCCTCAACTTACCAATTACGTTGTCACGTGGTCACTGCCTCCGTGATCATCGTTACCATAACCGTTACAAATGTTGACCATGAACGCGTTGACCACGTGACCATCTCTTTAAAATGCATGATTTCACTGTTATTTCGTCGAATGACATAAAAATAGAGCATTGACCACGACCACCCCTCAACTTACTTACGTTGTCACAATGTCACTGCCTCCGTGATCAACGTTACCATGACCGTTACCATTGTGACCATGAACGCGTTGACCACGTGACATCTCTTTAAAATGCATGATTTCACTGTTAATTCGTCGAATGACGTCAAAATAGAGCAGTGACCACGACCACCCCTCAACTTACCAATTACGTGTTAACGTGGTCACTGCCTCCGTGATCATCGTTACCATGACCGTTACCATTGTGACCATGAACGCGTTGACCACGTGATAATCTCTTTAAAATGCATGATTTCACTGATTATTCGTCGAATGACGCCAAAATAGAGCAGTGACCACGACAACATCACAACTCAGAAGATACGTGGTCACGTGGTCACTGCCTCCACGTTTATCGTACCATGACCACGGTGACCACGTGACCATCTCTTTAAAATGCATGAATTCACTTTTAATTCGTCGAATGACGTCAAAATAGAGCAGTGACCACGACCACCCCTCAACTTACCAGATACGTATTCATGTGGTCACGGTCTCCGTGGTCATTGTGACTGTGACCGTGACCATTGTGACCATGAACGCGGTGACCACGTGACCATCTCTATTAAATGAATGATATCACTGTTAATTCGTCAAATGACATCAAAAAAGAGCAGTGACCACGACCACCCCTCAACTTACCAGATACGGTGTCACGTGGTCACTGCCTCCATGGTCCTCGTGACAATGACCGTGACCATGGTGACCATGACCATGACCATGACCACAGTTACCAAGTGACCAAATCTCTTTAAAATGCATGATTTCACTGTTAATTCGTCGAATGACGTCAAAATAGAGCAGTGACCACGACCACCCCTCAACTTACCAATTACGTGTTAACGTGGTCACTGCCTCCGTGATCATCGTTACCATGACCGTTACCATTGTGTCCATGAACGCGTTGACCACGTGTCCATCTCTTTAAAATGCATGATTTC
>ARYC01006929.1:0-19277 GCA_000711775.1 Oxytricha trifallax
TATTTTATCAATATTATTTTCAGCTTTAATTATTGAATATTTTTGAAAGCTAACCCATTAAATTTATATTGATAATAATAAAAATAGGCTTCACTTTAAAATTTAATTATCTTTTAAATTATTTTTATAATAACTTTATATTTACTTTTATTTAATTTTTTTACTAAATATGGTGGAAAGTTTAATGAACAACCTTAACTTCAACCAAGAAAATGATGACTTGGGTGCGACTACCTTTATTAATTCTACTACATTATTGACTCCTACTTATACCTTTTGGCATGTTGTTTAAAACTATATTGGAACATCCCGAGATAGGCAATTCAGACCGACCTTAGATTTTAATTGAACTTTGGTGGTTCTAAATTTTGAGAAAACTTAAAGAAATTGAATGCCGAATCTAAAAATTTAAGCATGCTAAAATAACTGGTCTAGACAACGACACGATAGAGCCTTTATACGTTTTTAAGAAGAATAACATGTAATTGTTGATGGGCAATAATATTTTTGCCATTTAGGAAGGAAAATAACTGATAAAAATTTTGAACACTTTCATGTTGCTGTAAATGAATTAAAGAATGAGCTTGGTGATCGAAATTTTGCTATTGGCATTATCAAATCTTGAGAAGGAGAGCCTTAATATCTATGGTTCTACTTATATAACGCGCTAAATCTTAAAAAGAATTTTAGACCTTCTTCAGAAACATTCTTTCAAAATAATTAAATGGCCGTACATAGATATCAAATAACTTTGGAAGTTATGAAGCACTCATTCAATTTATGAACTACCATTTTATGAGACCGAACAATAGCGATACTATATTTGAGTATAATACTACAGAATTGTAGCTATTCATGCTTGAATTCAATTAAAACTAGAATTTATAAGGCATAGTTTGATTTAAAAACTTAATTAATTTTTAAAAAATTAAAACAAAAATTTATTTATTAATTAATTAATTATTTATTTATTTATTTATTTATTTTATTTATTTATTTATTAATTTACTTTTTAAGAAGTACAAGTCAATATTTAAATTTAATATTGCCATTTTAAAAGAAATAATAATAATAATAATAATAATAATAATAATAATAATAATAATTATAATAATAATAATTTTAATAATAAAATAAATAAGATTGTGCTTTTAATATCAAAGAAGAGATATGCCATTCTTATCTGCTTAGTCTATACAAGATTATAATTGATAAGCTTTCTATGTTGTATAGAGTAACTTTAGACAATAACTTATCATAGTTATATATCTTACATATCAAATAGGGATAGAGCTCTTACAAAAACTAAACACAATTGCACCTGCCCTTAAGCCCCTATCTCCCAAGGTTCAATCATTATGGTTATAAGGCATATTAGCAATCTCTCACTCGCTCACTCACTCGCTTCTCCCTCACTGATAGCTACCCTATAGCATATGAATTTAAAGAATTTATTTATAAGAGAAATGTTTGTTACAACAAATCTTACACATATTTAAACTTGCATTTTCAACCTCTTAATGCTATTTCCGGCCAGAATTCATTTGTGCATAATGATTTCCGTATAAAACTCTACTATTCGAGTACCTTTTCATTCATTATTAGTGATTATGAGTAGATAAAGTATTGAAAAATAAAATAGAGACATTTATTTATTATTGGAAAAAAATATTAAATTTAATTTATTTTTTTGGAATCATGAGTCAATATTTATTTTTAATATTATGTTCAGCTTTTATTATTAAATAATATTTGGAAGGTTGACCCATAGATAATTATATTGATATTGATAAAAATAGGTTGCACTTTAAATTTTAATTATCTTTTAAATTATTTTTAAATTAACTTTAATTTTACTTCTATTTTTGTATTCAATATGGTGGAAAGACTTATGAACAACCTGAACCTTAATGAAGAAGAAGAAGAAGTTGACCTGGATGCTACTACCTTTATTAATTCTACTAGTTTAATGACTCCTACTTAGACCTTTTGGAATGTTATTGAATATTGTGTTGCTGCATCTCGATTAAGGCAATTTAGACAGAACATAAACTTTAACTAAGCTATAATGGTTTTAAACTTTGAGAAAATTAAAACAAAATGGGATGCAGAATGCAAAAAATTAAAGCTTGCTAAGATAACTGGCTTAGATTATGATACGATAGAGCCATCATACGTGATAAAGAATAATATACCTGTGCTTGTTGATGGGTAAGTTAATTTTTGTCATTTAGAAAAGAAAATAACAGAAAAGGATCTTGAACACTTTCATGTTGCTTTGAACGAATTTAAAAATTAAATGGGTGATAGAAATTATGGAATGGGCCTTATCAGATCTTGAGAAGGAGAGCATTAAGATATACGGTTCTTTTTAGATCAAGCGCCAACAGTTCAAACAATTTTAGACCTCCTTCAGTAAGATTCTTTCAAAATAATTAAATGGCGGTACAAAGATATCATATTAACTTTAAAAATCACTAATAGCTCATTCAATTTATGAACTTCCATTTAATGAGACCGAACAATAACGATACTCCATTTAAGAACAATTCTACAGAGTTATAGCTTCTAACGCTTGAATTCAATTAAAACTAGAAATTAAAAGGCATAGTTTGATTTAAAAAATTAAAACAAAAATTTATTTATTAATTAATTATTTATTTATTTATTTATTTATTTTATTTATTTATTTATTAATTTACTTTTTAAGAAGTACAAGTCAATATTTAAATTTAATATTGCCATTTTAAAAGAAATAATAATAATAATAATAATAATAATAATAATAATAATAATAATTATAATAATAATAATTTTAATAATAAAATAAATAAGATTGTGCTTTTAATATCAAAGAAGAGATATGCCATTCTTATCTGCTTAGTCTATACAAGATTATAATTGATAAGCTTTCTATGTTGTATAGAGTAGCTTTAGACAATAACTTATCATAGTTATATATCTTACATATCAAATAGGGATAGAGCTCTTACAAAAACTAAACACAATTGCACCAGCCCTTAAGCCCCTATCTCCCAAGTCAATCATTATGGTTTTAAGGCATATTAGCAATCTCTCACTCGCTCACTCACTCGCTTCTCCCTCACTGATAGCTAGCTACTAGCATATGATTTAAAGAATTTATTTATAAGAGAAATGTTTGTTACAACAAATCTTACACATATTTAAACTTGCATTTTCAACCTCTTAATGCTATTTCCGGCCAGAATTCATTTGTGCATAATGATTTCCGTATAAAACTCTACTATTCGAGTACCTTTTCATTCATTATTAGTGATTATGAGTAGATAAAGTATTGAAAAATAAAATAGAGACATTTATTTATTATTGGAAAAAAATATTAAATTTAATTTATTTTTTTGGAATCATGAGTCAATATTTATTTTTAATATTATGTTCAGCTTTTATTATTAAATAATATTTGGAAGGTTGACCCATAGATAATTATATTGATATTGATAAAAATAGGTTGCACTTTAAATTTTAATTATCTTTTAAATTATTTTTAAATTAACTTTAATTTTACTTCTATTTTTGTATTCAATATGGTGGAAAGACTTATGAACAACCTGAACCTTAATGAAGAAGAAGAAGAAGTTGACCTGGATGCTACTACCTTTATTAATTCTACTAGTTTAATGACTCCTACTTAGACCTTTTGGAATGTTATTGAATATTGTGTTGCTGCATCTCGATTAAGGCAATTTAGACAGAACATAAACTTTAACTAAGCTATAATGGTTTTAAACTTTGAGAAAATTAAAACAAAATGGGATGCAGAATGCAAAAAATTAAAGCTTGCTAAGATAACTGGCTTAGATTATGATACGATAGAGCCATCATACGTGATAAAGAATAATATACCTGTGCTTGTTGATGGGTAAGTTAATTTTTGTCATTTAGAAAAGAAAATAACAGAAAAGGATCTTGAACACTTTCATGTTGCTTTGAACGAATTTAAAAATTAAATGGGTGATAGAAATTATGGAATGGGCCTTATCAGATCTAGAGAAGGGAGAGCATCAAGATTATGGTTCTTCTTAGCACTATATATCCAATATGCAAAAACAATTTTAAACGCTCCTTCAGTAACATGTCTTCAAGATGCCTCAATGCCATAACTAGATATCACACTCACTTAAGAAGTTTGAACACCTCCTTGAATACATGAACACTCCGATTTTATTGAGACCAACCGCAATCAGTATCCCTTTGAGTACCTTACAACAGAATTGTAGCTTTTCACGCTTGAATTCAATTAAAACTAGAAATTAAAAGGCATAGTTTGATTTAAAAAATTAAAACAAAAATTTATTTATTAATTAATTATTTATTTATTTATTTATTTATTTTATTTATTTATTTATTAATTTACTTTTTAAGAAGTACAAGTCAATATTTAAATTTAATATTGCCATTTTAAAAGAAATAATAATAATAATAATAATAATAATAATAATAATAATAATAATTATAATAATAATAATTTTAATAATAAAATAAATAAGATTGTGCTTTTAATATCAAAGAAGAGATATGCCATTCTTATCTGCTTAGTCTATACAAGATTATAATTGATAAGCTTTCTATGTTGTATAGAGTAGCTTTAGACAATAACTTATCATAGTTATATATCTTACATATCAAATAGGGATAGAGCTCTTACAAAAACTAAACACAATTGCACCAGCCCTTAAGCCCCTATCTCCCAAGTCAATCATTATGGTTTTAAGGCATATTAGCAATCTCTCACTCGCTCACTCACTCGCTTCTCCCTCACTGATAGCTAGCTATAGCATATGATTTAAAGAAGTCATCCCATCCCGCCTCAATGAAAGAAATGTTTGTTACAACAAATCTTACACATATTTAAACTTGCATTTTCAACCTCTTAATGCTATTTCCGGCCAGAATTCATTTGTGCATAATGATTTCCGTATAAAACTCTACTATTCGAGTACCTTTTCATTCATTATTAGTGATTATGAGTAGATAAAGTATTGAAAAATAAAATAGAGACATTTATTTATTATTGGAAAAAAATATTAAATTTAATTTATTTTTTTGGAATCATGAGTCAATATTTATTTTTAATATTATGTTCAGCTTTTATTATTAAATAATATTTGGAATAAAGGTTGAACCCATTAATATTTATATTGATATTGATATAAATAGGCTTCACTTTTAATTTTAATTATCTTTTAAATTAAAAACTTTAAATTAACTTTAATTTTTTATTTTATTTTATTTAACTCGATATGGTGGAAAGACTTATGAGCAACCTTAATCTCAATGATGAAGATGAAGACTTGGATTCTACTACTTTTATTAATTCTACTAAATTACTGACTCCTACTTAGACCTTTTTGAATGTTGTTGAATGCTATATTGGAACATCTCGAGTTAGGCAGTTCAGACCGAATATTGATTTTAATTAGACTCTGTTGGTTCTAAATTTTGAGAAAATTAAAAAGAAATGGGATGCAGAATGCAAAAAATTAAAGCTTGCTAAGATAACTGGCTTAGATTATGATACGATAGAGCCATCATACGTGATAAAGAATAATATACCTGTGCTTGTTGATGGGTAAGTTAATTTTTGTCATTTAGAAAAGAAAATAACAGAAAGATTTGGAACACTTTCATGTTGCTGTAAATGAATTAAAGAATGAGCTTGGTGATCGAAATTTTGCTATTGGCCTTAACAGATCTAGAGAAGGAGAGCATTAAGATCTATGGTTCTTTTTAGATCAAGCGCCAACTGTTCACAACAATTTTAGACCTCCTTCAGTAACATTTTTCAAGATGCCTCAATAGGCCATAACTATATATCACACTCACTTAAGAAGTTTTTGAACACCTCCTGAATACATGAACACCCATGTTATGAACCAACGCCCAATCAGTATCCCTTTGAGTACCTTACAACAGAATTGTAGCTTTTCACGCTTGAATTCAATTAAAACTAGAAATTAAAAGGCATAGTTTGATTTAAAAAATTAAAACAAAAATTTATTTATTAATTAATTATTTATTTATTTATTTATTTATTTTATTTATTTATTTATTAATTTACTTTTTAAGAAGTACAAGTCAATATTTAAATTTAATATTGCCATTTTAAAAGAAATAATAATAATAATAATAATAATAATAATAATAATAATAATAATTATAATAATAATAATTTTAATAATAAAATAAATAAGATTGTGCTTTTAATATCAAAGAAGAGATATGCCATTCTTATCTGCTTAGTCTATACAAGATTATAATTGATAAGCTTTCTATGTTGTATAGAGTAACTTTAGACAATAACTTATCATAGTTATATATCTTACATATCAAATAGGGATAGAGCTCTTACAAAAACTAAACACAATTGCACCTGCCCTTAAGCCCCTATCTCCCAAGTCAATCATTATGTTTTAACGGCATATTAGCAATCTCTCACTAGCCTCCACTCACTCGCTTCTCCCTCACTGATAGCTAGCTATAGGCATATGATTATAACAGAATTTATTTATAGGAGAAAATGTTTGTTACAACAAATCTTACACATATTTAAACTTGCATTTTCAACCTCTTAATGCTATTTCCGGCCAGAATTCATTTGTGCATAATGATTTCCGTATAAAACTCTACTATTCGAGTACCTTTTCATTCATTATTAGTGATTATGAGTAGATAAAGTATTGAAAAATAAAATAGAGACATTTATTTATTATTGGAAAAAAATATTAAATTTAATTTATTTTTTTGGAATCATGAGTCAATATTTATTTTTAATATTATGTTCAGCTTTTATTATTAAATAATATTTGGAAGGTGTTGACCCATAGATAATTATATTGATATTGATAAAAATAGGTTGCACTTTAAATTTTAATTATCTTTTAAATTATTTTTAAATTAACTTTAATTTTACTTCTATTTTTGTATTCAATATGGTGGAAAGACTTATGAACAACCTGAACCTTAATGAAGAAGAAGAAGAAGTTGACCTGGATGCTACTACCTTTATTAATTCTACTAGTTTAATGACTCCTACTTAGACCTTTTGGAATGTTATTGAATATTGTGTTGCTGCATCTCGATTAAGGCAATTTAGACAGAACATAAACTTTAACTAAGCTATAATGGTTTTAAACTTTGAGAAAATTAAAACAAAATGGGATGCAGAATGCAAAAAATTAAAGCTTGCTAAGATAACTGGCTTAGATTATGATACGATAGAGCCATCATACGTGATAAAGAATAATATACCTGTGCTTGTTGATGGGTAAGTTAATTTTTGTCATTTAGAAAAGAAAATAACAGAAAAGGATCTTGAACACTTTCATGTTGCTGTAAACGAATTAAAAAATGAAATGGGTGATAGAAATTATGCAATGGGCCTTAACAGATCTAGAGAAGGAGGATCAACATATATGGTTCTTTTTAGACCAAAAGCCAAATATGCAAACAATTTTAAACCTCCTTCAGTAACATTCTTTCAAAATAATTAAATTGCCATACCCATTTATACTATAAAGTTTAGAAGTCACGAAGAGCTCATTCAATTTATGAACTACCATTTTATGAGACCGAACAATAACGATACTATATTTGAGTATAATACTACATAATTGTAGCTTTTCATGCTTGAATTCAATTAAAACTAGAAATTAAAAGACAAAGTTTGATTTAAAAACTTAATTAATTTTTAAAAAATTAAAACAAAAATTTATTTATTAATTAATTAATTATTTATTTATTTATTTATTTATTTTATTTATTTATTTATTTATTAATTTACTTTTTAAGAAGTACAAGTCAATATTTAAATTTAATATTGCCATTTTAAAAGAAATAATAATAATAATAATAATAATAATAATAATAATAATAATAATTATAATAATAATAATTTTAATAATAAAATAAATAAGATTGTGCTTTTAATATCAAAGAAGAGATATGCCATTCTTATCTGCTTAGTCTATACAAGATTATAATTGATAAGCTTTCTATGTTGTATAGAGTAACTTTAGACAATAACTTATCATAGTTATATATCTTACATATCAAATAGGGATAGAGCTCTTACAAAAACTAAACACAATTGCACCTGCCCTTAAGCCCCTATCTCCCAAGTCAATCATATGGTTTTAAAGGCAGAATTAGCAATCTCTCACTCGCTCACTCACTCGCTTCTCCTCACTGATAGCTAGTATAGCATATGATTTAAAGAAATTTATTTATAAGAAATGTTTGTTACAACAAATCTTACACATATTTAAACTTGCATTTTCAACCTCTTAATGCTATTTCCGGCCAGAATTCATTTGTGCATAATGATTTCCGTATAAAACTCTACTATTCGAGTACCTTTTCATTCATTATTAGTGATTATGAGTAGATAAAGTATTGAAAAATAAAATAGAGACATTTATTTATTATTGGAAAAAAATATTAAATTTAATTTATTTTTTTGGAATCATGAGTCAATATTTATTTTTAATATTATGTTCAGCTTTTATTATTAAATAATATTTGGAAGGTTGACCCAGATAATTATATTGATATTGATAAAAATAGGTTGCACTTTAAATTTTAATTATCTTTTAAATTATTTTTAAATTAACTTTAATTTTACTTCTATTTTTGTATTCAATATGGTGGAAAGACTTATGAACAACCTGAACCTTAATGAAGAAGAAGAAGAAGTTGACCTGGATGCTACTACCTTTATTAATTCTACTAGTTTAATGACTCCTACTTAGACCTTTTGGAATGTTATTGAATATTGTGTTGCTGCATCTCGATTAAGGCAATTTAGACAGAACATAAACTTTAACTAAGCTATAATGGTTTTAAACTTTGAGAAAATTAAAACAAAATGGGATGCAGAATGCAAAAAATTAAAGCTTGCTAAGATAACTGGCTTAGATTATGATACGATAGAGCCATCATACGTGATAAAGAATAATATACCTGTGCTTGTTGATGGGTAAGTTAATTTTTGTCATTTAGAAAAGAAAATAACAGAAAAGGATCTTGAACACTTTCATGTTGCTTTGAACGAATTTAAAAATTAAATGGGTGATAGAAATTATGGAATGGGCCTTATCAGATCTAGAGAAGGAGGCACAAGACTTATGGTTCTCTGAGCTATAATCCAAATAATGCAAACCAATTTTAAACCTACCTTCATAACTCTTTCAAGATGCCTCAATGGAATAACTAGATATCACACTCACTTAAGAAGTTTTGAAACCTCCTGAATACATGAACCATTTTATAAGACCAAACCGCAATCAGTATCCCTTTGAGTACCTTACAACAGAATTGTAGCTTTTCACGCTTGAATTCAATTAAAACTAGAAATTAAAAGGCATAGTTTGATTTAAAAAATTAAAACAAAAATTTATTTATTAATTAATTATTTATTTATTTATTTATTTATTTTATTTATTTATTTATTAATTTACTTTTTAAGAAGTACAAGTCAATATTTAAATTTAATATTGCCATTTTAAAAGAAATAATAATAATAATAATATAATAATAATAATAATAATAATAATAAAATAAATAAGATTGTGCTTTTAATATCAAAGAAGAGATATGCCATTCTTATCTGCTTAGTCTATACAAGATTATAATTGATAAGCTTTCTATGTTGTATAGAGTAGCTTTAGACAATAACTTATCATAGTTATATATCTTACATATCAAATAGGGATAGAGCTCTTACAAAAACTAAACACAATTGCACCAGCCCTTAAGCCCCTATCTCCCAAGTCAATCATTATGGTTTTAAGGCATATTAGCAATCTCTCACTCGCTCACTCACTCGCTTCTCCCTCACTGATAGCTAGCTATAGCATGATGATTTAAAGAATTATTATAGAGAAATGTTTGTTACAACAAATCTTACACATATTTAAACTTGCATTTTCAACCTCTTAATGCTATTTCCGGCCAGAATTCATTTGTGCATAATGATTTCCGTATAAAACTCTACTATTCGAGTACCTTTTCATTCATTATTAGTGATTATGAGTAGATAAAGTATTGAAAAATAAAATAGAGACATTTATTTATTATTGGAAAAAAATATTAAATTTAATTTATTTTTTTGGAATCATGAGTCAATATTTATTTTTAATATTATGTTCAGCTTTTATTATTAAATAATATTTGGAAGGTTGACCCATAGATAATTATATTGATATTGATAAAAATAGGTTGCACTTTAAATTTTAATTATCTTTTAAATTATTTTTAAATTAACTTTAATTTTACTTTTATTTTATTTTATTTAACTCGATATGGTGGAAAGACTTATGAGAAACCTCAATCTCAATGATGAAGATGAAGACTTGGACTCTACTACTTTTATTAATTCTACTACATTACTGACTCCTACTTAGACCTTTTGGAATGTTATTGAATATTGTGTTGCTGCATCTCGATTAAGGCAATTTAGACAGAACATAAACTTTAACTAAGCTATAATGGTTTTAAACTTTGAGAAAATTAAAACAAAATGGGATGCAGAATGCAAAAAATTAAAGCTTGCTAAGATAACTGGCTTAGATTATGATACGATAGAGCCATCATACGTGATAAAGAATAATATACCTGTGCTTGTTGATGGGTAAGTTAATTTTTGTCATTTAGAAAAGAAAATAACAGAAAAGGATCTGAACACTTTCATGTTGCTTTGAACGAATTTAAAAATTAAATGGGTGATAGAAATTATGGAATGGGCCTTATCAGATCTAGAGAAGGAGAGCATCATAGACTTAGGTTCTTCTTAGAACTATAATCAAATAATGCAAATAATTTAACATTCCTTCAGTAACATTCTTTCAAAATAATTAAATTGCCATACCCATTTATACTATAAAGTTTAGAAGTCACGAAGAGCTCATTCAATTTATGAACTACCATTTTATGAGACCGAACAATAACGATACTATATTTGAGTATAATACTACATAATTGTAGCTTTTCATGCTTGAATTCAATTAAAACTAGAAATTAAAAGACAAAGTTTGATTTAAAAACTTAATTAATTTTTAAAATTAAAACAAAAATTTATTTATTAATTAATTAATTATTTATTTATTTATTTATTTATTTTATTTATTTATTTATTTATTAATTTACTTTTTAAGAAGTACAAGTCAATATTTAAATTTAATATTGCCATTTTAAAAGAAATAATAATAATAATAATAATAATAATAATAATAATAATAATAATAATAAAATAAATAAGATTGTGCTTTTAATATCAAAGAAGAGATATGCCATTCTTATCTGCTTAGTCTATACAAGATTATAATTGATAAGCTTTCTATGTTGTATAGAGTAACTTTAGACAATAACTTATCATAGTTATATATCTTACATATCAAATAGGGATAGAGCTCTTACAAAAACTAAACACAATTGCACCTGCCCTTAAGCCCCTATCTCCCAAGTCAAGTCATTAATGGTTTTAAGGCATATTAGCAATCTCTACGTCAGTCACTCACTCGCTTCTCCCTCACTGATAGCTTACTTAGCATATGAATTTAAAGAATTTATTTTATAAGGAAATGTTTGTTACAACAAATCTTACACATATTTAAACTTGCATTTTCAACCTCTTAATGCTATTTCCGGCCAGAATTCATTTGTGCATAATGATTTCCGTATAAAACTCTACTATTCGAGTACCTTTTCATTCATTATTAGTGATTATGAGTAGATAAAGTATTGAAAAATAAAATAGAGACATTTATTTATTATTGGAAAAAAATATTAAATTTAATTTATTTTTTTGGAATCATGAGTCAATATTTATTTTTAATATTATGTTCAGCTTTTATTATTAAATAATATTTGGAAGGTTGACCCATAGATAATTATATTGATATTGATAAAAATAGGTTGCACTTTAAATTTTAATTATCTTTTAAATTATTTTTAAATTAACTTTAATTTTACTTCTATTTTTGTATTCAATATGGTGGAAAGACTTATGAACAACCTGAACCTTAATGAAGAAGAAGAAGAAGTTGACCTGGATGCTACTACCTTTATTAATTCTACTAGTTTAATGACTCCTACTTAGACCTTTTGGAATGTTATTGAATATTGTGTTGCTGCATCTCGATTAAGGCAATTTAGACAGAACATAAACTTTAACTAAGCTATAATGGTTTTAAACTTTGAGAAAATTAAAACAAAATGGGATGCAGAATGCAAAAAATTAAAGCTTGCTAAGATAACTGGCTTAGATTATGATACGATAGAGCCATCATACGTGATAAAGAATAATATACCTGTGCTTGTTGATGGGTAAGTTAATTTTTGTCATTTAGAAAAGAAAATAACAGAAAAGGATCTTGAACACTTTCATGTTGCTTTGAACGAATTTAAAAATTAAATGGGTGATAGAAATTATGGAATGGGCCTTATCAGATCTAGAGAAGGAGAGCATCAAGACTTATTTGGTTCTTACTTAGACTATGAATCCAAATAATGCAAGCAATTTTAAACCTCCTTTCCAGTAAACATTCTTATCAGATGCCTCAATGGCTCATAACTAGATATCAGCACTCAACTTACAGAAGTGTTGAACACTCTCCTTTGATACATGAACCCCATTTATAGACCAACCGCAATCAGTATCCCTTTGAGTACCTTACAACAGAATTGTAGCTTTTCACGCTTGAATTCAATTAAAACTAGAAATTAAAAGGCATAGTTTGATTTAAAAAATTAAAACAAAAATTTATTTATTAATTAATTATTTATTTATTTATTTATTTATTTTATTTATTTATTTATTAATTTACTTTTTAAGAAGTACAAGTCAATATTTAAATTTAATATTGCCATTTTAAAAGAAATAATAATAATAATAATAATAATAATAATAATAATAATAATAATAATAAAATAAATAAGATTGTGCTTTTAATATCAAAGAAGAGATATGCCATTCTTATCTGCTTAGTCTATACAAGATTATAATTGATAAGCTTTCTATGTTGTATAGAGTAACTTTAGACAATAACTTATCATAGTTATATATCTTACATATCAAATAGGGATAGAGCTCTTACAAAAACTAAACACAATTGCACCTGCCCTTAAGCCCCTATCTCCCAAAGTTCAATCATTATGGTTTTAAGGCATATTAGCATCCTCACTCGCTCACTCACTCGCTTCTCTCCTACTGATAGCTTAGGCTATGCATAGATTTAAAGAATTTATTTATAAGAGAAATGTTTGTTACAACAAATCTTACACATATTTAAACTTGCATTTTCAACCTCTTAATGCTATTTCCGGCCAGAATTCATTTGTGCATAATGATTTCCGTATAAAACTCTACTATTCGAGTACCTTTTCATTCATTATTAGTGATTATGAGTAGATAAAGTATTGAAAAATAAAATAGAGACATTTATTTATTATTGGAAAAAAATATTAAATTTAATTTATTTTTTTGGAATCATGAGTCAATATTTATTTTTAATATTATGTTCAGCTTTTATTATTAAATAATATTTGGAAGGTTGACCCATAGATAATTATATTGATATTGATAAAAATAGGTTGCACTTTAAATTTTAATTATCTTTTAAATTATTTTTAAATTAACTTTAATTTTACTTTTATTTTATTTTAACATGGTGGAAAGATTAATGAGCAACCTCAACCTGAATGAAGAGGGTGAAGACTAGGATTCTGCTACTTTTATTAATTCTACTACATTACTGACTCCTACTTAGACCTTTTGGAATGTTATTGAATATTGTGTTGCTGCATCTCGATTAAGGCAATTTAGACAGAACATAAACTTTAACTAAGCTATAATGGTTTTAAACTTTGAGAAAATTAAAACAAAATGGGATGCAGAATGCAAAAAATTAAAGCTTGCTAAGATAACTGGCTTAGATTATGATACGATAGAGCCATCATACGTGATAAAGAATAATATACCTGTGCTTGTTGATGGGTAAGTTAATTTTTGTCATTTAGAAAAGAAAATAACAGAAAAGGATCTTGAACACTTTCATGTTGCTGTAAATGAATTAAAGAATGAGCTTGGTGATCGAAATTTTGCTATTGGCCTTAACAGATCTAGAGAAGGAGAGCATTAAGATCTATGGTTCTTTTTAGATCAAGCGCCAACTGTTCACAACAATTTTAGACCTCCTTCAGTAACATTCTTTCAAAATAATTAAATTGCCATACCCATTTATACTATAAAGTTTAGAAGTCACGAAGAGCTCATTCAATTTATGAACTACCATTTTATGAGACCGAACAATAACGATACTATATTTGAGTATAATACTACATAATTGTAGCTTTTCATGCTTGAATTCAATTAAAACTAGAAATTAAAAGACAAAGTTTGATTTAAAAACTTAATTAATTTTTAAAGAAATTAAAACAAAAATTTATTTATTAATTAATTAATTATTTATTTATTTATTTATTTATTTTATTTATTTATTTATTTATTAATTTACTTTTTAAGAAGTACAAGTCAATATTTAAATTTAATATTGCCATTTTAAAAGAAATAATAATAATAATAATAATAATAATAATAATAATAATAATAATAATAAAATAAATAAGATTGTGCTTTTAATATCAAAGAAGAGATATGCCATTCTTATCTGCTTAGTCTATACAAGATTATAATTGATAAGCTTTCTATGTTGTATGAGTAGCTTTAGACAATAACTTATCATAGTTATATATCTTACATATCAAATAGGGATAGAGCTCTTACAAAAACTAAACACAATTGCACCAGCCCTTAAGCCCCTATCTCCCAAGTCAATCATTATGGTTTTAAGGCATATTAGCAATCTCTCACTCGCTCACCCACTCGCTTCTCCTCACTGATAGCTAGCTATGCATAATGATTTAAAGATTTATTTATAAGAGAAATGTTTGTTACAACAAATCTTACACATATTTAAACTTGCATTTTCAACCTCTTAATGCTATTTCCGGCCAGAATTCATTTGTGCATAATGATTTCCGTATAAAACTCTACTATTCGAGTACCTTTTCATTCATTATTAGTGATTATGAGTAGATAAAGTATTGAAAAATAAAATAGAGACATTTATTTATTATTGGAAAAAAATATTAAATTTAATTTATTTTTTTGGAATCATGAGTCAATATTTATTTTTAATATTATGTTCAGCTTTTATTATTAAATAATATTTGAAGGTTGACCCATAGATAATTATATTGATATTGATAAAAATAGGTTGCACTTTAAATTTTAATTATCTTTTAAATTATTTTTAATCAATTTAACTCTACTCTCTATTTGTATTCAATATGGTGGAAAGACTTATGAACAACCTGAACCTTAATGAAGAAGAAGAAGTTGACCCGGATGCTACTACCTTTATTAATCTATAGTTTAATGACTCCTACTAAGACCTTTTGGAATGTTATTGAATATTGTGTTGCTGCATCTCGATTAAGGCAATTTAGACAGAACATAAACTTTAACTAAGCTATAATGGTTTTAAACTTTGAGAAAATTAAAACAAAATGGGATGCAGAATGCAAAAAATTAAAGCTTGCTAAGATAACTGGCTTAGATTATGATACGATAGAGCCATCATACGTGATAAAGAATAATATACCTGTGCTTGTTGATGGGTAAGTTAATTTTTGTCATTTAGAAAAGAAAATAACAGAAAAGGATCTTGAACACTTTCATGTTGCTGTAAATGAATTAAAGAATGAGCTTGGTGATCGAAATTTTGCTATTGGCCTTAACAGATCTAGAGAAGGAGAGCATTAAGATCTATGGTTCTTTTTAGATCAAGCGCCAACTGTTCACAACAATTTTAGACCTCCTTCAGTAACATTCTTTCAAAATAATTAAATTGCCATACCCATTTATACTATAAAGTTTAGAAGTCACGAAGAGCTCATTCAATTTATGAACTACCATTTTATGAGACCGAACAATAACGATACTATATTTGAGTATAATACTACATAATTGTAGCTTTTCATGCTTGAATTCAATTAAAACTAGAAATTAAAAGACAAAGTTTGATTTAAAAACTTAATTAATTTTTAAAAAAATTAAAACAAAAATTTATTTATTAATTAATTAATTATTTATTTATTTATTTATTTATTTTATTTATTTATTTATTTATTAATTTACTTTTTAAGAAGTACAAGTCAATATTTAAATTTAATATTGCCATTTTAAAAGAAATAATAATAATAATAATAATAATAATAATAATAATAATAATAATAATAAAATAAATAAGATTGTGCTTTTAATATCAAAGAAGAGATATGCCATTCTTATCTGCTTAGTCTATACAAGATTATAATTGATAAGCTTTCTATGTTGTATAGAGTAACTTTAGACAATAACTTATCATAGTTATATATCTTACATATCAAATAGGGATAGAGCTCTTACAAAAACTAAACACAATTGCACCTGCCCTTAAGCCCCTATCTCCCAAGTCAATCATTATGGTTTTTAAGGCAATATTAGCATCTCTACTCGCTCACGTCACTCGCTCTCGCTCACTGTGCTAGCTATAGATAGAGTTTAAAAAATGTTATTTAATAAGAGAAATGTTTGTTACAACAAATCTTACACATATTTAAACTTGCATTTTCAACCTCTTAATGCTATTTCCGGCCAGAATTCATTTGTGCATAATGATTTCCGTATAAAACTCTACTATTCGAGTACCTTTTCATTCATTATTAGTGATTATGAGTAGATAAAGTATTGAAAAATAAAATAGAGACATTTATTTATTATTGGAAAAAAATATTAAATTTAATTTATTTTTTTGGAATCATGAGTCAATATTTATTTTTAATATTATGTTCAGCTTTTATTATTAAATAATATTTGGAAGGTTGACCCATAGATATTTATATTGATATTGATATAAATAGGCTTCACTTTTAATTTTAATTATCTTTTAAATTAAAAACTTTAAATTAACTTTAATTTTTTATTTTATTTTATTTAACTCGATATGGTGGAAAGACTTATGAGCAACCTTAATCTCAATGATGAAGATGAAGACTTGGATTCTACTACTTTTATTAATTCTACTAAATTACTGACTCCTACTTAGACCTTTTTGAATGTTGTTGAATGCTATATTGGAACATCTCGAGTTAGGCAGTTCAGACCGAATATTGATTTTAATTAGACTCTGTTGGTTCTAAATTTTGAGAAAATTAAAAAGAAATGGGATGCCGAATCCAAAAATTAAAGCTTGCTAAGATAACTGGCTTAGATTATGATACGATAGAGCCATCATACGTGATAAAGAATAATATACCTGTGCTTGTTGATGGGTAAGTTAATTTTTGTCATTTAGAAAAGAAAATAACAGAAAAGGATCTTGAACACTTTCATGTTGCTTTGAACGAATTTAAAAATTAAATGGGTGATAGAAATTATGGAATGGGCCTTATCAGATCTAGAGAAGGAGAGCATCAAAGACTTATGGTTGCTTCTTAGACTATAATCCAAATAATGCAAGACAATTTTAAACGCATCCTTCAGTAACATTCTTTCAAAATAATTAAATTGCCATACCCATTTATACTATAAAGTTTAGAAGTCACGAAGAGCTCATTCAATTTATGAACTACCATTTTATGAGACCGAACAATAACGATACTATATTTGAGTATAATACTACATAATTGTAGCTTTTCATGCTTGAATTCAATTAAAACTAGAAATTAAAAGGCATAGTTTGATTTAAAAACTTAATTAATTTTTTAAAAAATTAAAACAAAAATTTATTTATTAATTAATTAATTATTTATTTATTTATTTATTTATTTTATTTATTTATTTATTTATTAATTTACTTTTTAAGAAGTACAAGTCAATATTTAAATTTAATATTGCCATTTTAAAAGAAATAATAATAATAATAATAATAATAATAATAATAATAATAATAATTATAATAATAATAATTTTAATAATAAAATAAATAAGATTGTGCTTTTAATATCAAAGAAGAGATATGCCATTCTTATCTGCTTAGTCTATACAAGATTATAATTGATAAGCTTTCTATGTTGTTATAGAGTAACTTTAGACAATAACTTATCATAGTTATATATCTTACATATCAAATAGGGATAGAGCTCTTACAAAAACTAAACACAATTGCACCTGCCCTTAAGCCCCTATCTCCCAAGTCAATCATTCATGGTTTTAAAGGCATATTAGCAATCTCTCACCTCGCTCACTCACTCGCTTCTCCCTCACTGATAGGCGTAGCTATAGCATATGATTTAAGAATTTATTTATAAGAGAAATGTTTGTTACAACAAATCTTACACATATTTAAACTTGCATTTTCAACCTCTTAATGCTATTTCCGGCCAGAATTCATTTGTGCATAATGATTTCCGTATAAAACTCTACTATTCGAGTACCTTTTCATTCATTATTAGTGATTATGAGTAGATAAAGTATTGAAAAATAAAATAGAGACATTTATTTATTATTGGAAAAAAATATTAAATTTAATTTATTTTTTTGGAATCATGAGTCAATATTTATTTTTAATATTATGTTCAGCTTTTATTATTAAATAATATTTGGAAGGTTGACCCATAGATAATTATATTGATATTGATAAAAATAGGTTGCACTTTAAATTTTAATTATCTTTTAAATTATTTTTAAATTAACTTTAAAATTTACTTCTATTTTTGTATTCAATATGGTGGAAAGACTTATGAACAACCTGAACCTTAATGAAGAAGAAGAAGAAGTTGACCTGGATGCTACTACCTTTATTAATTCTACTAGTTTAATGACTCCTACTTAGACCTTTTGGAATGTTATTGAATATTGTGTTGCTGCATCTCGATTAAGGCAATTTAGACAGAACATAAACTTTAACTAAGCTATAATGGTTTTAAACTTTGAGAAAATTAAAACAAAATGGGATGCAGAATGCAAAAAATTAAAGCTTGCTAAGATAACTGGCTTAGATTATGATACGATAGAGCCATCATACGTGATAAAGAATAATATACCTGTGCTTGTTGATGGGTAAGTTAATTTTTGTCATTTAGAAAAGAAAATAACAGAAAAGGATCTTGACACTTTCATGTTGCTTTGAACGAATTTAAAAATTAAATGGGTGATAGAAATTATGGAATGGGCCTTATCAGATCTAGAGAAGGAG
>ARYC01006930.1:0-15998 GCA_000711775.1 Oxytricha trifallax
GCAAGTCTCTCAACCAGAATTATTTCAGGAATTTAATTAATTTTTTCATTATCAACTCTACCTTTGACACCAATGAGACAATACTCTTTTGAGTATTCAATTTTTTTGCTGTTAATGAGGTTTCCTTTTGATGTGAGCTTAACCCAAACCAGAGTCTTTATTATAACATAGCAATTATTTCTTAGGTGATTAGCTCCTTCTATCTAAGTATTACAAAGTGTCCAATAAAAGATGACTCCTTCCTGCTGCATCATTGAAAGGGGTATCTATCTCAATCTATGGTTTGGTAAATATTAGTAAGGCTATGATTTCTGGCCCTTCCATGGATTATCTTCAACAACAACTGAAAAAAGTGAGCCAGTTAATCTTAGCATTATCTTGTGCAAATTAAGCCAAAAGTCATCATTTCTTACATCAACTCGTAATTTTATTGGTTATCCTTAAGTCATTCTCAACTTAAATTTGTCCTCCCATGCTTTGCAAATATGACCTCCTTTTACTTCGAATATATGTTTTGGAATTTATAGTTCATTTAATTTTGGGTCGTTGTCATACTTTAAAATCTTCATTTAAAAGTAGCTGCAAGTCTCAAGTATTTTTTGTTCGCTTAAATACTACTTCCCAGGAATTAAAGTTTAATCAACATATTTACATTGAGCCATATGTCTTTGGCAGTGATCTGACTAACTTGAAATGTGCTAACATCCTATGCACTCTAGTTTTTACAGGAGTTCTTCAGCTCTTTGAATTCTATGTAGTTTTTTGCATAAGTTTGGTTTACTCCAGTGATTTGCTCTAGACTTAAAGTTTTTGAATATTTTATTGCAGTAATTGCAGTTGAAACTTTCTGATGATTTTGGACCATTAGTTGCTAACACTTCAAGTTACTGAAACAACTTCTTATACTATTTGCTGTTTTCCATTATAGTTTATTGAGATTTGTGTTTATTATTATTGTAGAATTGGATGGATTCTTTGTAGTTATTTAATATTTCTGAATATTCAGAGCTTGAACATTTGTTTTTGTGATAAAATGAGAAACAGTAAAGGAAACTTAGTTCATCAAGTTTAGTTAAGATAAAAAAAACGAGGGGATTTTTTCACCACCACATGGTGAAATTTTCCCCATAAATGAATATTCAAGTTTTTACCCCTTGTCATTTATCAACTCTGACTTACAATCAATGTTATGAAGTTATTATATTGTAGTAAATCGCCTTCAAAATGCTAGGAATCATTGTTTGAGAGGCAGTGAAAAGATTTCAAGATTGAGAAAGAGTAATTTGCATGTGGCAGAAGAGGGCAAAGTATAAAAAGTGCAGTGGATGATGAAAGGGCGTAAAGCTCGAAACACTTTTATACTGCAGTAAATCTGACTTTGTAATCATGTTCTTTGACCCTTAATCACCCTATTTCAAGTGATGAAATGAGCCAATCTTAAAAATGGATTGGGACCTTTGCGTTTGCTAATGGCTAAACTTCTTGCTTGAATCATGTGTTCTCAAAGCAATGAATGCCATTTCTAGATCGTAAGCAAGATAACAAGGATTGATCTATGAGTGCTGCAGCTACTATGTTGTAGTTAATCGCCTTCAAAATGCTAGGAATCATTGTTTGAGAGGCAGTGAAAAGATTTCAAGATTGAGATAGAGTCATTTGCATGTTGCAGAAGAGGGCAATATATAAAAAGTGCAGTTGATGATGAAAGGGCGTAAAGCTCGAAACACTTTTATACTGCAGTAAATCTGACTTGCTAATCATTTCTTTACGCCCTTAATCACCTATTTCAATGATGAAGAATAGCCGATCTTAAAAATGGATCGGGACCTTTGCGTTTGCTAATGCCTAAACTTCTTGCTTCAAGCATGTGTTCTCATAGCAATGAATGCCATTTCTAGATCGTCAGCAAGATGACAAGAATTGATGTACGAGTGCTGCAGCTATTTTATTGTAGTTATTCACCTTCAAAATGTGCTAGGAATCATTGTTTGAGAGGCAGTGAAAAGATTTCATGATTGAGAAAGTAGTCATTGCATGTGCAGAAGAGGGCAATAATAAAATGCAGTTGATAGAAAGGCGTAAAGCTCGAAACACTTTAAATTGCAGAAATCGACTTTGTATCATCCTTTGAACACTTAATCACCCTATTTAAAAAGTGATAAAATGAGCCAATCTTAAAAAAGGATCAGGACTTTTGCGTTTGCTAATGCCTAAACTTCTTCCTTGAATCATGCGTTCTAAAAGAAATGTATGCCATTTCTAGATCGTCACCAAGATGACAAGAACTGATCTATAAGTGCCGCATTATTAATATTTAGTAATCGCCTTCAAAATGCTAGGAATCATTGTTTGAGAGGCAGTGAAAAGATTTCAAGATTGAGAAAGAGTCATTTGCATGTGGCAGAAGAGGGCAAAGAATAAAAAGTGCAGTGGATGATGAAAGGGCGTAAAGCTCGAAACTCTTTTATATTGCAGTAAATCTGACTTTGTAATCATGTTCTTCGACCCTTAATCACTCTATTTCAAGTGATGGAATGAGCCAATCTTGAAAATGGATAGGGACCTTTGCGTTTGCTAATGGCTAAACTTCTTGCTTGAAACATGTGTTCTCAAAGCAATGAATGCCATTTCTAGATCGTTAGCAAGATGACAAGGATTGATCTACAAGTGCTGCAGCTACTATATTGTAGTTAATCGCCTTCAAAATGCTAGGAATCATTGTTTGAGAGGCAATGAAAAGATTTCAAGATTGAGATAGAGTCATTTGCATGTGGCAGAAGAGGGCAATATATAAAAAGTGCAGTTGATGATGAAAAGGTAAAAGCTCGAAACACTTTTATACTGCAGTAAATCTGACTTTGTAATCATGTTCTTTGACCCTTAATCACCCTATTTCAAGTGATGAAATGAGCCAATCTTAAAAATGGATCGGGACCTTTGCGTTTGCTAATGGCTAAACTTCTTGCTTGAATCATGTGTTCTCAAAGCAATGAATGCCATTTCTAGATCGTTTGCAAGATAACAAGGATTGATCTACAAGTGCTGCAGCTACTATATTGTAGTTAATCGCCTTCAAAATGCTAGGAATCATTGTTTGAGAGGCAATGAAAAGATTTCAAGATTGAGAAAGAGTCATTTGCATGTGGCAGAAGAGGGCAAAAAATAAAAAGTGCAGTGGATGATGAAAAAGCGTAAAGCTCGAAACACTTTTATACTGCAGTAAATCTGACTTTGTAATCATGTTCTTCGACCCTTAATCACCCTATTTCAAGTGATGAAATGAGCCAATCTTAAAAATGGATAGGGACCTTTGCGTTTGCTAATGGCTAAACTTCTTGCTTGAAACATGTGTTCTCAAAGCAATGAATGCCATTTCTAGATCGTTAGCAAGATAACAAGATTGATCTACAAGTGCTGCAGCTACTATATTGTAGTTAATCGCCTTCAAAATGCTAGGAATCATTGTTTGAGAGGCAATGAAAAGATTTCAAGATTGAGATAGAGTCATTTGCATGTGGCAGAAGAGGGCAATATATAAAAAGTGCAGTTGATGATGAAAGGGCGTAAAGCTCGAAACACTTTTATACTGCAGTAAATCTGACTTTGTAATCATGTTCTTTGACCCTTAATCACCCTATTTCAAGTGATGAAATGAGCCAATCTTAAAAATGGATTGGGACCTTTGCGTTTGCTAATGGCTAAACTTCTTGCTTGAATCATGTGTTCTCAAAGCAATGAATGCCATTTCTAGATCGTAAGCAAGATAACAAGGATTGTCTACAAGTGCTGCAGCTACTATATTGTAGTAAATCGCCTTCAAAATGCTAGGAATTATTGTTTGAGAGGCAGTGAAAATATTTCTAGATAGAGAAAGAGTCATTAGCATATGGCAGAAGTGGGCACAGTATAAATAGGGAAGTGGATGATGAAAGGGAGTAAATCTCGAAATGCTTTATATTGCAGTAAATCTGACTTTGTAATCATGTTCTTTAACCCATAATTACCCTATTTCAAGTGATAAAATGAGCCAATCTTAAAAAAGGATCAGGACTTTTGCGTTTGCTAATGCCTAAACTTCTTCCTTGAATCATGCGTTCTAAAAGAAATGTATGCCATTTCTAGATCGTCACCAAGATGACAAGAACTGATCTATAAGTGCCGCATTATTAATATTTAAGTAATTCGCCTTCAAAATGCTAGGAATCATTGTGAGAGGCAATGAAAAGATTTCAAGATTGAGAAAGAGTAATTTGCATGTGGCAGAAGAGGGCAAAATATAAAAAGTGCAGTGGATGATGAAAGGGCGTAAAGCTCGAAACGCTTTTAAATTGCAGCAAATCTGACTTTGTAATCATAGTCTTTGACCATTAATCACCCAATTTCAAGTGATGAAATGAGCCAATCTTAAAAATGGATCGGGACCTTTGCGTTTGCTAATGGCTAAACTTCTTGCTTGAATCATGTGTTCTCAAAGCAATGAATGCCATTTCTAGATCGTAAGCAAGATAACAAGGATTGATCTACAAGTGCTGCAGCTACTATATTGTAGTTAATCGCCTTCAAAATGCTAGGAATCATTGTTTGAGAGGCAGTGAAAAGATTTCAAGATTGAGAAAGAGTCATTTGCATGTGGCAGAAGAGGGCAAAAAATAAAAAGTGCAGTGGATGATGAAAGGGCGTAAAGCTCGAAACACTTTTATACTGCAGTATCTGACTTTGTAATCATGTTCTTCGACCCTTAATCACCCTATTTCAAGTGATGAAATGAGCCAATCTTAAAAATGGATAGGGACCTTTGCGTTTGCTAATGGCTAAACTTCTTGCTTGAAACATGTGTTCTCAAAGCAATGAATGCCATTTCTAGATCGTTAGCAAGATAACAAGATTGATCTACAAGTGCTGCAGCTACTATATTGTAGTTAATCGCCTTCAAAATGCTAGGAATCATTGTTTGAGAGGCAGTGAAAAGATTTCAAGATTGAGAAAGAGTCATTTGCATGTGGCAGAAGAGGGCAAAGAATAAAAAGTGCAGTGGATGATGAAAGGGCGTAAAGCTCGAAACTCTTTTATATTGCAGTAAATCTGACTTTGTAATCATGTTCTTCGACCCTTAATCACTCTATTTCAAGTGATGGAATGAGCCAATCTTGAAAATGGATAGGGACCTTTGCGTTTGCTAATGGCTAAACTTCTTGCTTGAAACATGTGTTCTCAAAGCAATGAATGCCATTGTCTCCGATTCGTTCTGCCAAATAAAAGGATTGATCATAACCGTGCTGCAAGCTCTTATATTTAGTTTAAATTCGCTTCAACAATTTCTAGAATCATTGTTTGAGAGGCAGTGAAAAGATTTCAAGATTGAGAAAGAGTCATTTGCATGTGGCAGAAGAGGGCAAAGAATAAAAAGTGCAGTGGATGATGAAAGGGCGTAAAGCTCGAAACTCTTTTATATTGCAGTAAATCTGACTTTGTAATCATGTTCTTCGACCCTTAATCACTCTATTTCAAGTGATGGAATGAGCCAATCTTGAAAATGGATAGGGACCTTTGCGTTTGCTAATGGCTAAACTTCTTGCTTGAAACATGTGTTCTCAAAGCAATGAATGCCATTTCTAGAGGTCGTTAGCAAGATAACAAGGATTGATCTACGAGTGCTGCAGCTATTATATTGTAGTTAATCGCCTTCAAAATGCTAGGAATCATTGTTTGAGAGGCAGTGAAAAGATTTCAAGATTGAGAAAGAGTCATTTGCATGTGGCAGAAGAGGGCAAAGAATAAAAAGTGCAGTGGATGATGAAAGGGCGTAAAGCTCGAAACTCTTTTATATTGCAGTAAATCTGACTTTGTAATCATGTTCTTCGACCCTTAATCACTCTATTTCAAGTGATGGAATGAGCCAATCTTGAAAATGGATAGGGACCTTTGCGTTTGCTAATGGCTAAACTTCTTGCTTGAATCATGTGTTCTCAAAGCAATGAATGCCATTTCTAGATCGTTTGCAAGATAACAAGGATTGATCTACAAGTGCTGCAGCTACTATATTGTAGTTAATCGCCTTCAAAATGCTAGGAATCATTGTTTGAGAGGCAGTGAAAATATTTCTAGATAGAGAAAGAGTCATTAGCATATGGCAGAAGTGGGCACAGTATAAATAGGGAAGTGGATGATGAAAGGGAGTAAATCTCGAAATGCTTTATATTGCAGTAAATCTGACTTTGTAATCATGTTCTTTAACCCATAATTACCCTATTTCAAGTGATAAAATGAGCCAATCTTAAAAAAGGATCAGGACTTTTGCGTTTGCTAATGCCTAAACTTCTTCCTTGAATCATGCGTTCTAAAAGAAATGTATGCCATTTCTAGATCGTCACCAAGATGACAAGAACTGATCTATAAGTGCCGCATTATTAATATTTAAGTAATTCGCCTTCAAAATGCTAGGAATCATTGTTTGAGAGGCAGTGAAAAGATTTCAAGATTGAGAAAGAGTCATTTGCATGTGGAAGAAGAGGGCAAAGTATAAAAAGTGCAGTGGATGATGAAAGGGCGTAAAGCTCGAAACTCTTTTATATTGCAGTAAATCTGACTTTGTAATCATGTTCTTTTACCCTTAATCACCCTATTTCAAGTGATTGAATTTGCCATTCTTGTAAATTGATCGGGACCTTTGCGTTTGCTAATGGCTAAACTTCTTGCTTGAATCATGTGTTCTCAAAGCAATGAATGCCATTTCTAGATCGTAAGCAAGATAACAAGGATTGATCTACAAGTGCTGCAGCTACTATATTGTAGTAAATCGCCTTCAAAATGCTAGGAATCATTGTTTGAGAGGCAGTGAAAAGATTTCAAGATTGAGAAAGAGTAATTTGCATGTGGCAGAAGAGGGCAAAATATAAAAAGTGCAGTGGATGATGAAAGGGCGTAAAGCTCGAAACACTTTTATACTGCAGTAAATCTAACTTTGTAATCATGTTCTTTGACCCTTAATCACCCTATTTCAAGTGATGAAATGAGCCAATCTTAAAAATGGATCGGGACCTTTGCGTTTGCTAATGGCTAAACTTCTTGCTTGAATCATGTGTTCTCAAAGCAATGAATGCCATTTCTAGATCGTTTGCAAGATAACAAGGATTGATCTACAAGTGCTGCAGCTACTATATTGTAGTAAATCGCCTTCAAAATGCTAGGAATCATTGTTTGAGAGGCAATGAAAAGATTTCAAGATTGAGAAAGAGTAATTTGCATGTGGCAGAAGAGGGCAAAATATAAAAAGTGCAGTGGATGATGAAAGGGCGTAAAGCTCGAAACTCTTTTATATTGCAGTAAATCTAACTTTGTAATCATGTTCTTTGACCTAATCACCCTATTTCAAGTGATGAAATGAGCCAATCTTAAAAATGGATCGGGACCTTTGCGTTTGCTAATGGCTAAACTTCTTGCTTGAATCATGTGTTCTCAAAGCAATGAATGCCATTTCTAGATCGTTTGCAAGATAACAAGGATTGATCTACAAGTGCTGCAGCTACTATATTGTAGTTAATCGCCTTCAAAATGCTAGGAATCATTGTTTGAGAGGCAATGAAAAGATTTCAAGATTGAGATAGAGTCATTTGCATGTGGCAGAAGAGGGCAATATATAAAAAGTGCAGTTGATGATGAAAGGGCGTAAAGCTCGAAACTCTTTTATATTGCAGTAAATCTGACTTTGTAATCATGTTCTTTTACCCTTAATCACCCTATTTCAAGTGATTGAATTTGCCATTCTTGTAAATTGATCGGGACCTTTGCGTTTGCTAATGGCTAAACTTCTTGCTTGAATCATGTGTTCTCAAAGCAATGAATGCCATTTCTAGATCGTTTGCAAGATAACAAGGATTGATCTACAAGTGCTGCAGCTACTATATTGTAGTTAATCGCCTTCAAAATGCTAGGAATCATTGTTTGAGAGGCAATGAAAAGATTTCAAGATTGAGAAAGAGTCATTTGCATGTGGCAGAAGAGGGCAAAAAATAAAAAGTGCAGTGGATGATGAAAGGGCGTAAACTCGAAACTCTTTTATATTGCAGTAAATCTAACTTTGTAATCATGTTCTTCGACCCTTAACACCCTATTTCAAGTGATGAAATGAGCCAATCTTAAAAATGGATAGGGACCTTTGCGTTTGCTAATGGCTAAACTTCTTGCTTGAAACATGTGTTCTCAAAGCAATGAATGCCATTTCTAGATCGTTAGCAAGATAACAAGGATTGATCTACGAGTGCTGCAGCTACTATATTGTAGTAAATCGCCTTCAAAATGCTAGGAATCATTGTTTGAGAGGCAGTGAAAAGATTTCAAGATTGAGAAAGAGTAATTTGCATGTGGCAGAAGAGGGCAAAGAATAAAAAGTGCAGTGGATGATGAAAGGGCGTAAAGCTCGAAACTCTTTTATATTGCAGTAAATCTGACTTTGTAATCATGTTCTTCGACCCTTAATCACCCTATTTCAAGTGATGGAATGAGCCAATCTTGAAAATGGATAGGGACCTTTGCGTTTGCTAATGGCTAAACTTCTTGCTTGAAACATGTGTTCTCAAAGCAATGAATGCCATTTCTAGATCGTTAGCAAGATAACAAGAATTGATCTACAAGTGCTGCAGCTACTATATTGTAGTAAATCGCCTTCAAAATGCTAGGAATCATTGTTTGAGAGGAAATGAAAAGATTTCAAGATTGAGAAAGAGTCATTTGCATGTGGCAGAAGAGGGCAATATATAAAAAGTGCAGTTGATGATGAAAGGGCGTAAAGTCGAAACACTTTTATACTGCAGTAAATCTGACTTTGTAATCATGTTCTTTGACCCTTAATCACCCTATTTCAAGTGATGAAATGAGCCAATCTTAAAAATGGATTGGGACCTTTGCGTTTGCTAATGGCTAAACTTCTTGCTTGAATCATGTGTTCTCAAAGCAATGAATGCCATTTCTAGATCGTTTGCAAGATAACAAGGATTGATCTACAAGTGCTGCAGCTACTATATTGTAGTTAATCGCCTTCAAAATGCTAGGAATCATTGTTTGAGAGGCAATGAAAAGATTTCAAGATTGAGATAGAGTCATTTGCATGTGGCAGAAGAGGGCAATATATAAAAAGTGCAGTTGATGATGAAAGGGCGTAACTCGAAACTCTTTTATATTGCAGTAAATCTAACTTTGTAATCATGTTCTTTGACCCTTAATCACCCTCTATTTCAAGTGATGAAATGAGCCAATCTTAAAAATGGATCGGGACCTTTGCGTTTGCTAATGGCTAAACTTCTTGCTTGAATCATGTGTTCTCAAAGCAATGAATGCCATTTCTAGATCGTTTGCAAGATAACAAGGATTGATCTACAAGTGCTGCAGCTACTATATTGTAGTTAATCGCCTTCAAAATGCTAGGAATCATTGTTTGAGAGGCAATGAAAAGATTTCAAGATTGAGATAGAGTCATTTGCATGTGGCAGAAGAGGGCAATATATAAAAAGTGCAGTTGATGATGAAAGGGCGTAAAAGCTCGAAACACTTTTATACTGCAGTAAATCTGACTTTGTAATCATGTTCTTTGACCCTTAATCACCCTATTTCAAGTGATGAAATGAGCCAATCTTAAAAATGGATTGGGACCTTTGCGTTTGCTAATGGCTAAACTTCTTGCTTGAATCATGTGTTCTCAAAGCAATGAATGCCATTTCTAGATCGTTTGCAAGATAACAAGGATTGATCTACAAGTGCTGCAGCTACTATATTGTAGTTAATCGCCTTCAAAATGCTAGGAATCATTGTTTGAGAGGCAATGAAAAGATTTCAAGATTGAGATAGAGTCATTTGCATGTGGCAGAAGAGGGCAATATATAAAAAGTGCAGTTGATGATGAAAGGGCGTAAAGCTCGAAACTCTTTTATATTGCAGTAAATCTGACTTTGTAATCATGTTCTTTTACCCTTAATCACCCTATTTCAAGTGATTGAATTTGCCATTCTTGTAAATTGATCGGGACCTTTGCGTTTGCTAATGGCTAAACTTCTTGCTTGAATCATGTGTTCTCAAAGCAATGAATGCCATTTCTAGATCGTTTGCAAGATAACAAGGATTGATCTACAAGTGCTGCAGCTACTATATTGTAGTTAATCGCCTTCAAAATGCTAGGAATCATTGTTTGAGAGGCAATGAAAAGATTTCAAGATTGAGATAGAGTCATTTGCATGTGGCAGAAGAGGGCAATATATAAAAAGTGCAGTTGATGATGAAAGGGCGTAAAGCTCGAAAACCTTTTATATTGCACTAAATTTGACTTTGTAATTATGTCCTTTGACCCTCAATTACCCTATTTCAAGTGATAAGATGAGGCAATCTTAAAAATGGACAGGGACTTTTGCGTTTGCTAATGGCTAAACTTCTTGCTTGAATCATGTGTTCTCAAAGCAATGAATGCCATTTCTAGATCGTTTGCAAGATAACAAGGATTGATCTACAAGTGCTGCAGCTACTATATTGTAGTTAATCGCCTTCAAAATGCTAGGAATCATTGTTTGAGAGGCAATGAAAAGATTTCAAGATTGAGATAGAGTCATTTGCATGTGGCAGAAGAGGGCAATATATAAAAAGTGCAGTTGATGATGAAAGGGCGTAAAGCTCGAAACACTTTTATACTGCAGTAAATCTGACTTTGTAATCATGTTCTTTGACCCTTAATCACCCTATTTCAAGTGATGAAATGAGCCAATCTTAAAAATGGATTGGGACCTTTGCGTTTGCTAATGGCTAAACTTCTTGCTTGAATCATGTGTTCTCAAAGCAATGAATGCCATTTCTAGATCGTAAGCAAGATAACAAGGATTGATCTACGAGTGCTGCAGCTATTATATTGTAGTTAATCGCCTTCAAATGCTAGGAATCATTGTTTGAGAGGCAGTGAAAAGATTTCAAGATTGAGAAAGAGTCATTTGCATGTGGCAGAAGAGGGCAAAGAATAAAAAGTGCAGTGGATGATGAAAGGGCGTAAAGCTCGAAACTCTTTTATATTGCAGTAAATCTGACTTTGTAATCATGTTCTTCGACCCTTAATCACTCTATTTCAAGTGATGGAATGAGCCAATCTTGAAAATGGATAGGGACCTTTGCGTTTGCTAATGGCTAAACTTCTTGCTTGAAACATGTGTTCTCAAAGCAATGAATGCCATTTCTAGATCGTTAGCAAGATGACAAGATTGATCTACAAGTGCTGCAGCTACTATATTGTAGTTAATCGCCTTCAAAATGCTAGGAATCATTGTTTGAGAGGCAGTGAAAAGATTTCAAGATTGAGAAAGAGTCATTTGCATGTGGCAGAAGAGGGCAAAGAATAAAAAGTGCAGTGGATGATGAAAGGGCGTAAAGCTCGAAACTCTTTTATATTGCAGTAAATCTGACTTTGTAATCATGTTCTTCGACCCTTAATCACTCTATTTCAAGTGATGGAATGAGCCAATCTTGAAAATGGATAGGGACCTTTGCGTTTGCTAATGGCTAAACTTCTTGCTTGAAACATGTGTTCTCAAAGCAATGAATGCCATTTCTAGATCGTTAGCAAGATGACAAGGATTGATCTACAAGTGCTGCAGCTACTATATTGTAGTTAATCGCCTTCAAAATGCTAGGAATCATTGTTTGAGAGGCAATGAAAAGATTTCAAGATTGAGATAGAGTCATTTGCATGTGGCAGAAGAGGGCAATATATAAAAAGTGCAGTTGATGATGAAAGGGCGTAAAGCCGAAACACTTTTATACTGCAGTAAATCTGACTTTGTAATCATGTTCTTTGACCCTTAATCACCCTATTTCAAGTGATGAAATGAGCCAATCTTAAAAATGGATTGGGACCTTTGCGTTTGCTAATGGCTAAACTTCTTGCTTGAATCATGTGTTCTCAAAGCAATGAATGCCATTTCTAGATCGTTTGCAAGATAACAAGGATTGATCTACAAGTGCTGCAGCTACTATATTGTAGTTAATCGCCTTCAAAATGCTAGGAATCATTGTTTGAGAGGCAATGAAAAGATTTCAAGATTGAGATAGAGTCATTTGCATGTGGCAGAAGAGGGCAATATATAAAAAGTGCAGTTGATGATGAAAGGGCGTAAAGCTCGAAACACTTTTATACTGCAGTAAATCTGACTTTGTAATCATGTTCTTTGACCCTTAATCACCCTATTTCAAGTGATGAAATGAGCCAATCTTAAAAATGGATTGGGACCTTTGCGTTTGCTAATGGCTAAACTTCTTGCTTGAATCATGTGTTCTCAAAGCAATGAATGCCATTTCTAGATCGTTTGCAAGATAACAAGGATTGATCTACAAGTGCTGCAGCTACTATATTGTAGTTAATCGCCTTCAAAATGCTAGGAATCATTGTTTGAGAGGCAATGAAAAGATTTCAAGATTGAGATAGAGTCATTTGCATGTGGCAGAAGAGGGCAATATATAAAAAGTGCAGTTGATGATGAAAGGGCGTAAGCTCGAAACACTTTTATACTGCAGTAAATCTGACTTTGTAATCATGTTCTTTGACCCTTAATCACCCTATTTCAAGTGATGAAATGAGCCAATCTTAAAAATGGATTGGGACCTTTGCGTTTGCTAATGGCTAAACTTCTTGCTTGAATCATGTGTTCTCAAAGCAATGAATGCCATTTCTAGATCGTTTGCAAGATAACAAGGATTGATCTACAAGTGCTGCAGCTACTATATTGTAGTTAATCGCCTTCAAAATGCTAGGAATCATTGTTTGAGAGGCAATGAAAAGATTTCAAGATTGAGATAGAGTCATTTGCATGTGGCAGAAGAGGGCAATATATAAAAAGTGCAGTTGATGATGAAAGGGCGTAAAGCTCGAAACACTTTTATACTGCAGTAAATCTGACTTTGTAATCATGTTCTTTGACCCTTAATCACCCTATTTCAAGTGATGAAATGAGCCAATCTTAAAAATGGATTGGGACCTTTGCGTTTGCTAATGGCTAAACTTCTTGCTTGAATCATGTGTTCTCAAAGCAATGAATGCCATTTCTAGATCGTTAGCAAGATAACAAGGATTGATCTACGAGTGCTGCAGCTATTATATTGTAGTTAATCGCCTTCAAAATGCTAGGAATCATTGTTTGAGAGGCAGTGAAAAAATTTCAAGATTGAGATAGAGTCATTTGCATGTGGCAGAAGAGGGCAATATATAAAAAGTGCAGTTGATGATGAAAGGGCGTAAAGCTCGAAACACTTTTATACTGCAGTAAATCTGACTTTGTAATCATGTTCTTTGACCCTTAATCACCCTATTTCAAGTGATGAAATGAGCCAATCTTAAAAATGGATTGGGACCTTTGCGTTTGCTAATGGCTAAACTTCTTGCTTGAATCATGTGTTCTCAAAGCAATGAATGCCATTTCTAGATCGTTTGCAAGATAACAAGGATTGATCTACAAGTGCTGCAGCTACTATATTGTAGTTAATCGCCTTCAAAATGCTAGGAATCATTGTTTGAGAGGCAATGAAAAGATTTCAAGATTGAGATAGAGTCATTTGCATGTGGCAGAAGAGGGCAATATATAAAAAGTGCAGTTGATGATGAAAGGGCGTAAACTCGAAACACTTTTATACTGCAGTAAATCTGACTTTGTAATCATGTTCTTTGACCCTTAATCACCCTATTTCAAGTGATGAAATGAGCCAATCTTAAAAATGGATTGGGACCTTTGCGTTTGCTAATGGCTAAACTTCTTGCTTGAATCATGTGTTCTCAAAGCAATGAATGCCATTTCTAGATCGTAAGCAAGATAACAAGGATTGATCTATGAGTGCTGCAGCTACTATGTTGTAGTTAATCGCCTTCAAAATGCTAGGAATCATTGTTTGAGAGGCAGTGAAAAGATTTCAAGATTGAGAAAGAGTCATTTGCATGTGGCAGAAGAGGGCAAAGAATAAAAAGTGCAGTGGATGATGAAAGGGCGTAAAGCTCGAAACTCTTTTATATTGCAGTAAATCTGACTTTGTAATCATGTTCTTCGACCCTTAATCACTCTATTTCAAGTGATGGAATGAGCCAATCTTGAAAATGGATAGGGACCTTTGCGTTTGCTAATGGCTAAACTTCTTGCTTGAAACATGTGTTCTCAAAGCAATGAATGCCATTTCTAGATCGTTAGCAAGATGACAAGGATTGATCTACGAGTGCTGCAGCTATTATATTGTAGTTAATCGCCTTCAAAATGCTAGGAATCATTGTTTGAGAGGCAGTGAAAAAATTTCAAGATTGAGATAGAGTCATTTGCATGTGGCAGAAGAGGGCAATATATAAAAGTGCAGTGGATGATGAAAGGGCGTAAAGCTCGAAACTCTTTTATATTGCAGTAAATCTGACTTTGTAATCATGTTCTTTTACCCTTAATCACCCTATTTCAAGTGATTGAATTTGCCATTCTTGTAAATTGATCGGGACCTTTGCGTTTGCTAATGGCTAAACTTCTTGCTTGAATCATGTGTTCTCAAAGCAATGAATGCCATTTCTAGATCGTTTGCAAGATAACAAGGATTGATCTACAAGTGCTGCAGCTACTATATTGTAGTTAATCGCCTTCAAAATGCTAGGAATCATTGTTTGAGAGGCAATGAAAAGATTTCAAGATTGAGATAGAGTCATTTGCATGTGGCAGAAGAGGGCAATATATAAAAAGTGCAGTTGATGATGAAAGGGCGTAAAGCTCGAAACACTTTTATACTGCAGTAAATCTGACTTTGTAATCATGTTCTTTGACCCTTAATCACCCTATTTCAAGTGATGAAATGAGCCAATCTTAAAAATGGATTGGGACCTTTGCGTTTGCTAATGGCTAAACTTCTTGCTTGAATCATGTGTTCTCAAAGCAATGAATGCCATTTCTAGATCGTTTGCAAGATAACAAGGATTGATCTACAAGTGCTGCAGCTACTATATTGTAGTTAATCGCCTTCAAAATGCTAGGAATCATTGTTTGAGAGGCAATGAAAAGATTTCAAGATTGAGATAGAGTCATTTGCATGTGGCAGAAGAGGGCAATATATAAAAAGTGCAGTTGATGATGAAAGGGCGTAAAGCTCGAAACTCTTTTATATTGCAGTAAATCTGACTTTGTAATCATGTTCTTTTACCCTTAATCACCCTATTTCAAGTGATTGAATTTGCCATTCTTGTAAATTGATCGGGACCTTTGCGTTTGCTAATGGCTAAACTTCTTGCTTGAATCATGTGTTCTCAAAGCAATGAATGCCATTTCTAGATCGTTTGCAAGATAACAAGGATTGATCTACAAGTGCTGCAGCTACTATATTGTAGTTAATCGCCTTCAAAATGCTAGGAATCATTGTTTGAGAGGCAATGAAAAGATTTCAAGATTGAGATAGAGTCATTTGCATGTGGCAGAAGAGGGCAATATATAAAAAGTGCAGTTGATGATGAAAGGGCGTAAAGCTCGAAACTCTTTTATATTGCAGTAAATCTAACTTTGTAATCATGTTCTTTGACCCTTAATCACCCTATTTCAAGTGATGAAATGAGCCAATCTTAAAAATGGATCGGGACCTTTGCGTTTGCTAATGGCTAAACTTCTTGCTTGAATCATGTGTTCTCAAAGCAATGAATGCCATTTCTAGATCGTTTGCAAGATAACAAGGATTGATCTACAAGTGCTGCAGCTACTATATTGTAGTTAATCGCCTTCAAAATGCTAGGAATCATTGTTTGAGAGGCAGTGAAAAGATTTCAAGATTGAGAAAGAGTCATTTGCATGTGGCAGAAGAGGGCAAAGAATAAAAAGTGCAGTGGATGATGAAAGGGCGTAAAGCTCGAAACTCTTTTATATTGCAGTAAATCTGACTTTGTAATCATGTTCTTCGACCCTTAATCACTCTATTTCAAGTGATGGAATGAGCCAATCTTGAAAATGGATAGGGACCTTTGCGTTTGCTAATGC